>CAHIKZ030000023.1:747500-802500 GCA_903632075.3 Acanthosepion pharaonis
TCCAGATTTTGCAACCAGATAGTTTGAAAGGGTAACACTATTATATATCACAATTTTGGTCTTAAGTTCAGATATCTATTGTTGAAGACGTGTTTGATTAAGTTTTGAAATAAACAAAAAAATCAAATTGAACAAACCATGATATTAAATACGTTATTGATTGCTACCAATTTTCCTAGTATAGATACAAGAAAGACACGGGTGATGAATCGATGTAGCGAAGCAGGTGCAGCCTAAATCACATATATAAAAATACTCTAAAAATAAACAAACACCTGAATTAATAACCAAAAAACGCAAAAGACCCTTCCGCAAATTAATACCAAGTACAGATTCCATTCAGAAAATGAAAATAGAGCAGCCTGGATATTGTGCACCTGATTATTGAATAGACTCGATCATTGAGGTATATTAGGCCACATAGAGGAAATTCAACCTCAGGTGTGAAGTTTGAAATGATAATTTGCCGATTGACCAAAGCTGATTGGGACAGCTTCTCATTGGACAGAATTGCAGAAACAATTCCCCTAGCTCTCTTCAAATATGAAGCTTCTAGAGACCACTCTTTGGATTCTCGCAGACCTGGAATTTTTATCCACAAAACCAAACACTATCACTATATCTATGAGAGGGAACACTAGAATCCATTCTGTATGGAATTTATGACCTCCAACAAAGTACCGATAAAAACGAAAAAAAAGCCATCCTTGGTTCCCGCCTTACTGTGCTGCGAACATAACATACCGTAAACATTTTTACCAACTCTACCAGCGGAAAACGTGTAGGATAAATTTTATGTTATTGAGAACTGTTCGCAAACATTGCAAGAGAATCCAAATCAAAGAGGAAAACAAAAATTGAATCCTCAAATTTCTGCAAAATCCAAAACACAATTCTCAGTGAATGTCAAACTTCAGAGCCTCTTATAATAAATGCGCCTGAAGCTATTCCATCCTCATTAAATGAAATTTTCTTTTTTCATCACGCTAAACGAAAATTTTTTTTCTTCACTGTACTCCGGGATTCGGAATGTTTCAACAATTATCAAAACCCTTCTGTCTACAAAGACTATTGTTCCCTTTGATCGTTCTGAAGAACCTTAGCCTAGAGCGATCTTCATTCATGGCTAAGTGTTTTAAAAACTAAAGGAGGAAAGCCTATAAAATGTGTTAATTTTATACCCTGTTTAAAAAAAAATCCGTGTGAAAGCACGTCCTCGTCATAATTTAACCCAATCTGTCCCCACGGCGTCATTATCGTCAAGAACGTTATTGACCTCCTCTCTGAGAGACAAAATATATATTTTCGCTCTTCAAAGTAAACTGCTTATGCTGTAACTATCATCCAGAAGAGAATCGGTGGAACTCTTGAAATTAAACAAATTGCAATATAAATAACATTTACCCTCAGGTCCTTGATAAAATCCCAAAAAGAATCAGTAATTTTATCAGTCCAGATCTGGCGGCTCGGCTTCTGTCAATTTTCCACCGACGTATGGTTGCAACTCTGTTCGTTTCTATAAATATTTCCATAGTAATTGTTTTGATGAGTTCTTCACTGTATGCGCGGTACCAGACTGGCGACTTGATCTCATCTATGTACAGTTCATTTGACTAGATAAACCTGAAATTCTATGATAAGGTTTCCTTTTCCCAAAATTCCCGCTTGAGAAACTTTGTTCCGTTTTCCTGATTTCCAACGTTAATGTGTCAAAAATTTAAATGCAATGACAATCGCTATCTACTGTCTCTTGGTTACTCTTTTCTCTTCCCGCTAATTATTAATGTTTCTGTTTCTAAATCTTCCACACCCCGCAACACCTTCTGTCTTCGTGGCCTTACTGACTTACATGGAGTGTAACCAATTAAAAAAATGAAATATGGAAAACTTCTTACAATTCAGGGCATAAGGGTTGCTAGTCAAAAACTCCAATCATCGATTATGGAATTTGTCAAATCTTACCTATCAGTTAGGACAATTAATTTTGATGTTAATGACCAGCCCTGTGAAGCACATGCGATAAATACTGGCATCCCCAAGGCTCTCTCCTAGGTCTTCCTTACTTTCTGATTTTTATTACAGAATTATTTAAGAATAGTAAGATATATATGCAAGATATACTATGATGTAAGAAAGAACATTTACAAATCTGAATGACCAGAGACTGACTGCTGATCACTCCGCTGGACTAAGTCTCACAGCTGAATAGTGGAACATCTGGCTTGTGACGTTCAATACGTCAAAAACTGAACTAGTAAATTTCCATCACCAGTGAGTAGACCCTACATTTCATAAGACTTGATCGGTGGATATATATTTAATATGTCTCTATGGTTCAAAAGTCTTCTACGCCAATGTTGTATAAAATACATCTCTTAAGTTTATATATTGATGCAATTATTACATCCCTTAAATACACTGTTTGATATATTTGTTATATATATATATATATATATATATATATATATATATATATATATATATATATATATATATATATATAATAGAAATTATTAGAAAGATTTGATAATTATATTTAATTAATTCATCGAGTCTGAAAGAAACCTCAACAGAATGCAGAAATCACTGGGCGGCCGTTTCATCCTATATTTGGGACTCATCAGCAGTGCGCATCCATTACCGAGAATTGAAACCCTGAGATTTAGGTTGTGAAGCAAACATCATCCCAACTGTTCCAATGGGACTCGGTGACGAAGAGATTACAAATCACATCTCAATATAGCGCCGCTCGTTCACATATTCCGTGGTGGAATACATACTAAGTTCTCTGTAACCATAGGACTGTGGCCCCCTGGAGCCACGACTACTCTCACCAAGCCGCTCCCTCTAGCGCATTAGAAGCCGGTTCAAGCAATGATGTACATGATAGAAATTATTAGGAGGACTAGATAATTATATTTAATTAATTCATCAAATCTGAAAAACCTCGATGAATTAATTATATATATATATATCTGTAATATATCTATATCTAATATATCTAATATGTAGTATATCTGTAATCTTCTCTGTGTTTAGCTTTTGCCTCATCGCCGGCTAGTTTATTTATTAAATCCTTCCTTATGTTCTTTTCTTTTACTCTGGTCTTCATAATAATTTATTAAACAAAGAGCTTTGAAAGATCATGGGAAAAAATTAGAAATTATTAGGAGGACTAGATAATTATATTTAATTAATTCATCGAATCTGAAAAAAACTTCGATGAATTATATATATATATATATATATATATATATATATATATATATATATATATATATATATATATAATTTGATGAAGGTTGTCCTTTCCTTGATATTTTACCTACAAAATGCACTTCCAATATACTGACGACGGTGTTTTAATATATTTCCGCGAGACTAAATTACCTGTTCACTTAGATAAACGCAACCAAGTCGAACATACGATAGAATTTATTTATAAAATAGAAATAAACACTACTTTACCCTTCCAAAAATCATATTACACTGCAGTAAAATACGATAAAAATAAGTTTCAATTTCAAATAAACCAAAAAATGATCTCATAAATTCATATCAGTATTATAACAACAAAATAAAATACAGTACAATAATTGGATTCTACTTCAAAGCACTCAGAACCTGTAGCCTCCAATATTTACATGAAGAGGAGAAATACACAGTACATACTTGAACCTCCAATAATACCCTAATTATTTTATATCCAATGCGAAACATAATTCTCATTAAATATTTCAAAATAGAAAACGGATTCTTACTGACTAAATCCAACAAATACAAATATATTTTTCTACCTTCCAACTCTATAACAGCTCCATTGCAAAAAAAAAAAAAAAAAAAAAAAAATGATCTCGGATAAACATAAAATTTGTTGCAATTACAAAAGAAAATAAAACAAAATAAAAACAAGTTTAATAATAATAAGCTAAAATATGAATGAGGAATTTACTCAATCATAGATATTAATTTTTCACAAGGAATACATAAAAGAAACGGAAATGAATTTAAATAAATGATTACATGATGACAAAAGGGATATTTGGAAAAAAAAAACCCAAAAAGCATACTAATTATATTAGTGGCACAACGTAATGAGATTGACCAGAATAAAGATGCTAAAAAAAAAAATTATAATGAGGATTAATGATAAAAAAATATATCTACATCGAGCTTTTCACAAAATTTTACATTTTTTGGCAGTTCTCTTATTATCAGAATGTGCGCTATTTAATAACAAAAGTGATGGAAACACGAATAAAAAGAGAAAGTAGGTATCGGTTAGGCTAACGAAAGAATATTATTTTTTTTCTTTTGAATCTCAACACAATCTCACCTTCGGGCTAACATTTAGTCGCATGAGCATTAAAGACAATTTAATCGAATCTGTCGTAATTTTTATCAAAGAATATTATATATATATATATATATATATATATATATATAGTTTATGAAAAACTAGGTAATCCGTATTGGTAAACCAAAGAAGGATAAAATCAAGAGAGCTCAATGTAAATCCAGAGCAAATAATTTAAATAAAAACAGACCACTTTAAGGTTACTTGTAATAAAGTATTTCACCACAGCCCTTTAAAAGGACTGCGGATCATCAGACTTTTATTTCCAAACCTATATATATATATATATATATATATATAATTTTAATTTATGCAATATTTTTTGGTAAAGTACACAATGACAGGTATAGTGCATATGTAGTTAGAAAAAAAGGGCACTATTGTCGACAGTCTGTTCCTTAACGCAAAAAGTCAGTCCTGAAGTTTGCATTCAATCAAGAAACGGATTGTCGCCCCACGGTGTTGCCTTGGTTTCCACTTATATATATATATATATATATATATATATATATATATATATATATATATATATATATATATATATATAGTATTGGACAGATCATTATTTAAACATATATTCTTAAATATAATACACAATGAATGTATATTATATCTGCTCATGAGCCGTTCTAATTTTCGAAAATTTGCTTTAATTTCTAGTGAAAATAAAAACATCATTTGGGTAATTTTTTTATTAAGTTGGTCCTAAGCTTTAGGCTCACATGGGTCATCTTCAGAGTGGTTATACAAACATGAAACAAAGATATCCCCGGTCAATGATGATATTTTGTTATTTTGAGGTAGATGACAAAGGTCGCGGAAGAGCAGACGCATATCCTAAGTTCATGATGTGGTTCTATGACGTCATAGCACGCGATATAATAATTGCAAACATTATGAAACAATATTCAAATACTTTATATGTAAAAATGTTAAACCCATTAATAATATTAATAAACAATTTGTGCTCATTATATATAATAAACATTTTTTAAAAATTGACCACATAATCTCCAATAATCCTATGACCACACAACTAAATCCTCTACAAAAAAAGAACAATGTAATGTATCAATTTACATATCCTTTTAGAGAACTCGGATGCTAATAATAAACCCGCTACATCTATTGATTTTGCTACAACCACGCTCTCCCGTAGAATAACCTGTTACATTTCTGATCTTTGTTTTATTAAACAACATTTCGTATAAAAAGACATGGCCATGTAATAACATTAGACAGATATTAGTTGATAACACAATAATACTCACGCTTACAACCTGTAAAATAAACATTCAGGTATTGGAGGCCACCTACATTAAAACGAAGCAACTCACACCCAACAAGATTACATTTCAAATTAGTCACAACACATTACGTTGCATCTAAACATTGATTCTCTTGTAATACATAAGTTTATATATATACACAAACAAACAGTCGGAGGATGAATATTTTCTGTGAAAATTTCTCGGACATTCAGGCCGGTAAATGTTGTTTAATACTGTTTATAAAAAAAAAACAGAACATTTACTTAAATATTTTCATCGATAAAAAGAATGTATAAACATAAATATAGCTTAAAATAATTGTCGGACATTTTCCATTTCATAACTTATGACGTCATTTGTTTACATTTGATACGCCATGAGCAGATATGAATTTACGAGAGATTCATAGAAGATTGAAGTTCATATATATATATATATATATATATATATATATATATATATATATATATATATATATGTGTGTGTGTGTGTGTGTGTGTGTGTGTGTGTGCGTGCGTGCGTGTGTGTGTGTCTGTCTGTCTGTCTGTGTCTGTGTCTATGTGTGTGCCTGTGTGTGGGGGGGTCGCGGTTTTGTATGTGTGTGTAACGTATGGAAAAATAATGCACTTCTTATTTCGAGCCATCAATCAGTAATGAGAAATTATTTCCAGAAAATAATATGCATGTAACACAGGCATCCGGTCTTTTTAGACAAAGATATATATTTTATATCACCGGTATCGCTGTAAAAATATGAAATTGTTGCCTGTATCCGAAATAAAAATTCCGTTACAATAGAAAATTGTATAGGGAAACATTGGCGTTCAATTCCATTTATTTTGCATTCATTGTTACAATATCTCATCATTAAGTGCTAGTGTGTGTGCGTGTATCACTGAGTAAATATATTCAGAATTGAAAAGTAGTGAAAAGGATTGAAAAGGAAAAGGAAATATTTCAACCGACTGCCGTTAATCTTGAGTGGTCAGTCGAGTTTTAGAAAACCGAAATCAAAAGGAATATGTTGGGTCTACAATGGGATTTTAGATGAGGTAACATTATCACGCTGTTTTATTCTCTTCCAGATACCATTTCTTGTCAAATTATATCAAATTATTTTTCGTTTTCATGATGTCTAATACACTTCTCAAGGCTCCGATAATAAGTAATTTGAGTTGCGCTATCGTTGGTCAAAAACTAAGTTATTCTGTCAACTAGAATCTTTACAAAGAATCCCACTATAAGAGATGTTGTTCAAGCTGTGTTTACAAGAGATTCACAAAACAGAGCGGAATATGAAAACTATACGCTTAATAATTGAATTTTTCTATCTATCTATCTATCTATCTATCTATCTATCTATCTATCTATCTATCTGTCTGTCTGTCTGTCAGTAGAGCGAACATATCGATGTCTAATTGTTTACCATGTTCTGTATCTCATAGCCAGAAGACTCACAACGATACCTCTCGTTTAGCGTAGCCATATGTCTCTGGAAATTCATTTCACAATATTTTTACACGTGTGTTTGAATTCGAAATTGAAATATGTATGTTTCATGATTTTAATACTTATCAGTGAGTCTACGCGCACATACACTCGCACAAACACTGCAAACACAATATACACACACATATATATATATATATATATATATATATATATATATATATATATATATATATAAAATAAAAAGGCTTAAATCTAGTAATCCATGGACATAATTTATTACATTGTGGTATTTTCCTCAAGTCTATGAGAAGAATCGTTTTGAAATCAATCCTAAACAAAAATGGAAATGTTCATCATTAATTAATCATAGCTAAGGATCAGAGGCTCATGATGGATAGAAATAAATTTATATATATATATATATATATATATATATATAATAATGATAATAATAGTAATAATAATAATAATAACAATAAAAAGGCTTAAACACGAGTACACTATGGTCATAATTTATTACACTGGAATCGTAAATAGTATTTAATTAATCAGATCTAAAAATTAAAAAAATCAATATATATATATATATATATATATATATATATATATGTGTGTGTGTGTGTGTGTGCGTGTGTGTGTATTAACCACCAATATTATCTATCTATCTATCTATCTATCTATCTATCTATCTATGTATATATATATATATATATATATATATATATATATATATATATATATATATATATATATATATATATATAAAGAGAGAGGGAGACAGAGACAGAGACAGAGTGGGATGTGTAAATGACGCATTTCACTCAAACAGAAATTTGGAAAGAGCATACTGTAATGCTTGTCATTCGCACCAGAAGCTCCAATTCGAAAGTTTCAGAGTGTTTTGGTGTCAATTTGAATGCGTGACAGCTCGGAAAACTGATTCTGAACGTTCTGGTAAGAAAATAACTTCTGAATTTCTTGGTGAGGCCCTCATACTCAGAACATGGACCTTCATTAAGTGACTTTCAGGATGTATTGCTGACCTGCGTCAAGACGATGGTTGATGGATGAACCTATGTCTGACAGTAGTCCTCTGCACAATGCAGGAGCACCCAGCCATGCCTGTCAGACAATTTCAGCGAACACATCATTTCTTACATCTGGCCACATAACACCCCAGATTGCACCCCCCTTGATTATTATGCGTGTGGCGCAATTGAACGAGAGAGCAACAAAACTCCTTCTAACACCAAATATGTACTGAAGGCAAGGATTTAGCAATCACTAACGTAAATAAGGAAACGGTCCAGGGGAGATATAAGAGATTCCAAAGACGTATGGAAGATGTGGGTGAAGCCAATTGCGATTTTATTGAATAGATTTACTCTTTATTATTTCCAGATATTTTCGTGTTATTTTGTTAAAAATATCTGTTAAAATGAGATGTCAATGTTACTTTAATTTTTGCGTAATTTTAGCGACAATTTTTTCATCGTGTGTTGTAAATGCACAATTTCTAATGATGTGATGATTTTTTTTATTTATTAATCCAGGTAAATTTTGTTAAGCAAATTTTATTTTAAGTGGATACAAATATTCGAGTATTTAAACGCTTTTCGTTACTTCAACGTTATTTTAGTGGATACTGTTATTTGAATAGACACAACAGTAGAGCGCGTATTTTTCTGTATTAAGATTTCCCGAATATTGAGGCGTGTAGTGGAAAAAAATATAAATAACGTTCTTAATAAATAAACGGAACGCCCACTCAAATAGGTGTAATATTTAAAAGTATATATATATATTCTTCTATCAGCCACGATATTCTAGAAAAATTTATTAACGAAAATGAGCATTTCTGCAGGATTCGAAACTGCACCAGACTTGTCAGAAAAATCCGTCGTTTCGTCAGAGTGCTTTTGACCGTCTCGGCTATGATGTGCAGCTATAATTAAGCGAAGTATATAGAGGGGTTTCCTTACAAACAAATCTTTTCTCTGGCTACCGAAACATTGATATCTGCTTAGTTTCGTAGATTAACATTTGAAATTTAATCCGACAGATTATGTTATTTAAATTTTTTGCTACTTAAACTTTTTTATTTGATAAACATATTTGAGCCCAGCTCCAATACTTTCATACGCAGTGTATTTCTTTGTTTATTTTCGTCTACCAGTATGAATATTCAAGGAAAAATTATTAAAGGTTTATTAAAGAAAATATCTACTCCTGTCATGCGGGACGTGGGTTCAAATTCTGTCAGATTAATAAGAATTTTCGGGACGGTAGACGGCAGTGTTCAGGGCGGTACTGGACGGGTATCTGCACAATCTGCTAGAACTAACGTTGAAGTGTTATTTATATATATATATATATATATATATATATATATATATATATATATATATGTGTGTGTGTGTGTGTGTGTGTGTGTGTGTGTGTGTGTGTGTGTGTGTGTGTGTTGCTTTCGAAGTTACAAGTCAACAAGTCAGAGTGCTGGCCTTGTTCAAATTGTTGATCACTTTAGATAAGCCAGTGTCTCCCAGAAACCGTAACTACGGTCTGCTCAGCATAGTTGCAGTATAAACCAAAGGTGGACTCTGTGGATGTTGAACAATCGCAAATATGCCTTAGCGTGCGTCTATAATACGGATTGGCTAGCCACCCTAGGAGACGTGTATCCTCGAAATGGCGTGGCCAGATATTATACTATATTATATTATATTATATTATATATATGTATATATATATATATATTGCACATACTTTGGCAATATGTTTTCAAGAAGACAGGTCTTATTAAATAGTTTACACAAGTTTTGCCTATTTATTTTCAATAGTATCCTCTCATATTCAAGGACAAACTTCTGAGTATCCTTATTGAATTAAGAGATAAAATTACCATGTTGGTTCATATTCATTTCTTACGTGTATTTTCCACACTAGCACAATGTCATCATCAAGTTGTTCTTTTGTCTCAGAAAAAGCAATGAGAAGTTACAATTAAAAATAAGTAAACAAATGTTATTTAAATTATTCAATGAGACATGAAAAATCCTTTGAGTTTTTCAACTAGAAAGAAAATAAGATTAAATACTCTTGTCAGACGCACTGTCTTCAAAACTGACTGATTTTGAAACGACAAAGCAAATTCAGTTCTTTAGTAATGGCACTAACATTCATACTCCGGATTCGTCTTCAAAGTTCGTTTAAAAACCGTTAAGGGTACGGTGAATAAGTTTAAATGTAAAGAACAGTAGAGATGAAACCTGGCTCAGGTGGTCACAGCAGGAAGCGGGATTATCACTTCAATTTAGAGCTGAAAGGATCAGTTAAAAAATCCAGCTCAACCCATCAGATGTTCAGCATCATTGAGATGCGTTTCAACTATGACCGTCCAAAATTTGTTTTTTGTTCAGTGCGAACAAAAAACAAATTTGAAAATGAAATATAGCGTGATACCTCTGAGTTCATGAGTTCCAGCGCCTTACGAGGTTGGCATCCCGCTCTCACCCCTTCACTGTCGAAACTCCTAAATGTAGCCGTCTCCTCTACTCTAATAGCCTCATGTCTCGCACCTCTCGCCTGTGGAACGCCTTTCCCTTTTCCGGTTTCCCTGTGAGCTATAATCTCCAGCTATTCAAGTTTAATGTCAATCGACATTTCCAGTTGCCTTGATCTATCCACTACCCTCATCCTTTCTTTTATCAGCCCCATCTGATCTTGCTCTAAATTTTCTGTAACCCCTTGCGTCCTAGTGGCTTCCCGCCTTGCTTAGGGTGAAATGCTTAAAAAAAACGGAAGCTTGTTACTCCGGGACAGAAGGTTAGAGAAGGTAATGACGATCTTGAATAAGTTTGAAAATGATCTTAGATATATATATATATATATATATATATATATATATATATATATATATATATATATATATATATGAAATTCCTATCCATCATAAGTTTTTGATACTTAGCTATGATTAATTAATGATGAACATGTCCATTTCTGTTCATGATTGATTTCATCACGATTCTTCTGATAAACTTGAGGAGTAATTATGCATTAAGAGAAAATTACTGCAATAAATATATCGGAGAATTCCTGTAAGACAACTTTAATCATTTCTAAGTTATAGACCAGTAGTTCTTTTCTGTATCAAATATGTATATGTAATAACACACATTTAATTTGCTTTTCTATTAAAAAAAATAAATAATTGTGTTCCAAGGTGGAAAAGTTCTTGGTGCAATTACCTCCTCGCATCTAAAATCACCGTTGATCTTTTAAAGAAATATAAAAGAAATAGAACTAAAACAAATACATGACTAGTTTAAATATAAAATATTAATATACAAATGTTCCTGTAAAGTAATGTCTAAATTTAGTAAAAACATACGAAAACAAAATGGTCTATTCATATACTGTAAATCTTTGAAAATATACCATTTGATCACCGCTCAATGTTTTTTTCTCCTCAAAAACAATTTTTTTTATAAACAGGTATTTGGTTTGACGCTTTAGCTTGCCTATTTTTTGAATTTATAAAACGGCTTTTGAACAGGATTATTCAGCCCATTCCATAATTGTAGTAAATTTGTAATACCTCATATTTTTTATGGAAACTTCATGTGCATTTTCTCACAAATGTTCAAGTAATGGATTTGAAAGAATCTGCAGTGATGCAGACATCATTTTTTTCAAATTTATTAAGAAACAATAATACAAAAAACACAAGAAAACATTTAACATTGGACCATATTATTAGCTTTCTTACCTCAATAATCAATTGTGTAAATTTTATAATCGTTTATTGCTTTTAATCCATTTCGATAATCCTTGCATGATCTCTAAACTCAATGATAATTATTTTAATCCATTCTTCCTTGGCAATAGCTTCTAGTAATTCCAAATTCTATTTTTTTCTGTTATTTTTTTCTTCAACTATGTCCATGCAATCCGATGGAATTTAGGTCAGTTCATTCTTCAGGGGACGGCAGTACCTTAATATTGCTCTCATGTAAGTATTTTGTGAAATTCGTCCCGTGTGCTTTGTGTCAGTGTCATATTGGAACGTCTAGTGACGTCCAAAGACAACTTTGAGCAATTTGTTTCATATTATTTTTTAATAATAGCCAAATACTGCACTTTATCTATGATACCCTGTATCTCACTATATCTGCTAGTCCATAACAGCAAAACGTAACAAGAGCAGTATACTCTGACCACTGTGCTTAATTGTAGGGAGGATATTTTTTTGTTTTCTTTGCTTCATTCATTTTTTGTTTATTTTTTGTTTTATTTGCTTCATTCTTTTTCCATCATACATAACGGGGTTTCATGTGACCACATCAGTCTAGCTTGCTTTTATCTGACCGTAAAACAGAGTTCAAATATTTACTCCCGTATTCTCGATGGCTTGGCCTCAGTTAATCTGCATTTAAGGTGTTCAGCATTAAGCAAGGGAATTCCTGATTGATGAAAGCATCTCGTGACTGTTTTCGTCGTTACATGCAAGCCTGATATCCTTGCATAAGTGAAAATGTCCATTGTCGTTAAGTAAGAATTATTCAAGACATCTTTAACATTTTTCTCATTCCATTCCCTCCAATCCTTAATTTATTCTCAACATAATTATACTTCTTAATAAGGCTAAGAATTGTCGTTCTGGGAATATTTAAACTCTTCGAAAGTGTTGTATAGCCATCACCTCGTTTGTACTCATCAAGGATCTTCCTTCGGTGCATCTTTTCTAGTTAAGCCATTTACGCTATGGATGCAGAAATAATAAGTTAATATACTAACATAATGAATATTCCATTGCATTTTGAAATGCTATAGAATTGGGTCTTTACTATTTCATTATCAATGTGTGTTTGTATTACATGCGAAATTAAGAAAAAATGACTTTACGATTGAAATGGAGCAAAATTATTTCATTATTTCACCGAGGAGGCAATAATATTCGACTGCAGCAAACTTTAAGAAAAATCTAAAATCTGATCTGGTAAATTCAGTAAGTACTTGCAAATATTTGCATTTCCTTACAAGATATGCATATATTAAGTAGGCCCGAATATTTGTGTCCACATGTATATTTCTCTCAGAATCGCCAGTTTTCTGAGATAAATTTGTTTCAGTAGTTTTAGAGATTTCGAGAGAATTGAAGATCTCACTAAAGAAATGCAGTATCGGCCAAAACAAATGGCAATCCGAATGTGAAAGAAGATATAAGTACGTCTTGTGGAGTCTGACATTCCATACAAGCTCTAGGAGAAATTGATGTGAGGTCTGTCATTGTCTTGATTAGAAACGTAGACATGCCACTTGAGGATTTTCATCGATTTCAGTCTGTAATCGGCCCGGTTGGATGCTGTACTTGATTGAATGTAATGTCTGGGTGTGTGGAAATCGAACATCACACGAAACACTTTTCTATTCGCATCATATACACACCATATTTTTTGGATGCTTACAGATTATTTGTAGTAGTTAATCGACTCACATTTAGTTGTCCGCAATAAATCTTTAGCTTCACATTGCTGTAAACTATCAAGTTTTCATCGCGCTTGCCGTTTCTTTTCAAAGATGAGTTTTTTTTTATGGGCAAGATCAAAATAATGGCAGATTGAGCTCTTGTCCAATAATTTTCTTCTGTTAAATCGTGAGGCACTCAGCTCTCGTACAGGTTTAGGTGGAGTAGCACAGCCATTATTGCATGTGACCTCTGTTATTTTAATCATCGTTTGGAAATGATTATTAAACCCTTTGGCCTTGCCGGAAGTTCTCGGTTATCAGGATCAAAATTTCTAATTGTGTACGAGCGATCCAAACAATGCACCGTGGAGTAATGGATAGCAGCGCGGATTGAGAAAGCGGAGAGCCGAGTTCGAGTCTATTAAATTCAATAAATTGCTAATACCATTAGTAAAGGTATGACTCCTCTTCTTCTCTATTAGCTATGAGAATAAAGTAGGATAGATCGGGTTCTATAACCTTGGAAGGAAACTGTTCTACTACAGTAAGAAATGTCAACCTAATGCTTCGTCAGTCATGTATTTGAAATATACATGATCTCCTAGGCATGTATCACGCATGGCACATTATTGAATGAGTCTCTACTATGACCCATCTCCATAATATATATATATATATATATATATATATGTGTGTGTGTGTGTGTGTGTGTGTGTGTGTGTGTCTTTATTTGCTCATTTTAGACCGATTTTCCTTCCCTGATATAATCAGATAAGACAAGTGTGTCTCTTATTCCATTTTCAATTAAAAATGGGAAAAATTCGAGAATCTACAAACGAATATTCGAGAAAAAAATTACGAAATTGTAATATGTGTTAGAATATCCACTGTTGAACACTATACAAACTATTGTTCCCATATAATACGCGCAGACACGCACACACACACACACACACACACACACAAAACATACATACATAATTCTACCCATAAATGTATCAACCTAAAATTATGTATTTCTCACAAATGTGTGTGTGGTGCATAATGCGCTTGTCTGTGTACGCGCACGGGCTGCATGTTTTTATGTGTGTGTGTGAGACAGAGAGAGAGAGAGAGTTAGACATAGAGAGAGGGAGAGAGGGAGAGATAAAGGGAGAGTTCGTAATCTCTTTTGTGTTTGTCATATTTTGTACGCGCGAATATGTGTCATTGAGATTTCAAATATACGTGCGTCATCTTTGCATACCCTTTATAAATGTTTTCGGTCTCATTTAGAAATATCAAATTTCTAAATAATATAATAAAATCGTCTAGTTGTAATAATCATTAACAGCCTACTGATATGATATTTTCTGAGCAAACTGATTTTGATTCATTGTCCTGAAATTATATTAGTTTGTCTTGAAAAAATATGAAGTAAGTGATTAAATGATGCCTGTCCATGTAGGTAAAACTTTAGTCGAAAAAAAAAGTGAATTTATAAGCCTCCATCCTGGAAAACGTATTAAAATATCCGATTGTTTCATTCATTTATTGTTGTGATGCACTTAATTTTTACATACAAAAAAATTTCATTGACATGATAGTGTTAGCATAATTATAACAATGTAATTTTAAGTGCATCCTCAATCTATGCAGTCCTAGATCTGTAAAATTAGAAATTTGGTTTAGCACTAACATTACCAGAAATAAATAATGAAAGATTTCCTGAATAATTGACTTAAAGAAAGAATATTTTAAAAGAATGAATAGAATTAATATAATAACAATATATAAAAAAGAAATGTTATTATGTTCAAAATATTTGGCATATGACAATAAACACTGATAAGAATATTCTAATGAAGTTATAAAATAAAAATGTATTTCTATTAGAGTTTGTTGGAATGGATGGAAGAACAAAGGCAGAAAATGTATCATAAGTTCCATAGACCAAAATTGGGAGGATAGTGTGGAGAGCCACAATCACCAATATTCTAAACGGGAACATCACATAAAAAAGGGATACTTTTATTCAGAAACATAAGAAAGTAATTAGATTGTAATCGATTTGACTTCAGTTATGAAAACAAAAATGTCGAAAGCTGATATCAACAGCCTTTAGAATCTTGCATAAGAAATTAAATTATCACTAACTTACGAATAGTAATTCAGTCTAAACTGTAATTTACTAAAAATACTTAATTACTCATATAATGGAATAAGTCTGTGATTTTTGTTTTTTAATCGGTATCATCCCAGACAAGGTAGTAGAGTCACAAAGACACAAGAGGTTACAGGGTCCGAAAGAATTTGGACGAGAAACATTATTAATGAGCGAGAAGAAGAAAGAGTAGTCAGGAGGGCATTAGAGAGCTATTGACATTGCATTTAAATTTTTGCAGATTAAAGTTGATGGGAAAGCATGGAGGCGGAAGGGAGTTCAACAAACACTAACATTGCAAATATTGCCAGTGTATTTGTTGTATAAAAATACCAACCGTTGCATTAAAGTTTGTTAGAAATATTTAAAAGTTTAATGATTATTTTAGTAATTTAAACTTGGAAATAATATTAACTTATTTTTGTGTCAAGACAAAATATTCTTTTAATATTAATCGCGAAAATTAAAATTAAGCAAACATATTTTTCAATAAAAAGAAGAGAACTGTGTATAAACTAATTGTCGACATTGGTAAGTCAGTTGCATGAATGCACCACAAAATATGTACGTCTTTACAAAACTTGAAAAAAAAATAATGAAATTATCTATAATAGAAAGTTATTAACGTCTGTACGTGATGTTAGTGGTTCTCACAGAGAATAGATTAAAAAAAAACAGTTCCAATTAGCAGACTTAATTAAAGTTTGATTTGTATGGTGAAGAACACAATTAAGTTTGAAAGAGTAATTACTTGACTTTGATTGGAAACTGAATAATTTATACTATTTTATCAAAAACCGCTTCAAAAATCTTGGAGAAACATCAAGAAATTTGACTCGACATATAAAAAGGCTAATTCATTTTATAGATCGGTTTTCTGCAACGAGACTCTTTTTACGCATTCTGCCTCAAATAAATCATAATTAAATGGGGAAATAATTTAGACAATGACTCATAATTTAAATTCATGAAAAAATAAACTTGTAACCAATTACGTACGTACAAAAGTTTCGAATTATATTCTGAATTTCTTTTCTCCTAAAAAAAAAGCATGCTAATGAATGTATTTTCCGTACTGTCGCAGATAATTAAATTTTCACAAAGATTAATTAACAAAACTTAGTTGATTACATTAATTTTGAATAAATTTTCCCGTTGCTTTTTTGTTTAATTGTAGATCATGCCATACGGCGCTTCTGCCGGACATAACATATCAATTTTTGTTAATGACTGCTTCGTGTGACGAGATTATTTTATCATTGTCTCTATTAATGGACAAAGCGACCATCTTTTCCAGGTAAAAATCAAGCATTTAGTTATTTTACTCTATTCTGGTTGTTTATATAAATCAGTAGTTATAGCGTAATTGGCTGAAATGAACTAATGGAAAATACGTGCTGTCAGCGCTAACCATTTCCCGAAATGATTAGTTCAAGGAACAAACATTAGAAATGACTTGGAGGGTGAAAATAAAGACGAGAAATGATGTGACAAGCTTCTGGATCTGCGACGTGTATATGTAAAACAGCGTATCGATTTCATGTTGGTCATCTGTGAATTAATAAAGAGCCCATCTTCAATGTAAAGGCTGGCAAATATTTGATATAATTTGCTGGGATCTATGCCATTATATTTCATGAGTTCATATCGTCCGCCTACTGCACTATTAGAAAGAAAAGCAGAGATCAGAGCAGAAAGCAAATGAAATTGTTTCAACCGAATGAAGCGCTTGATGAAAAGAAAAAAGAAAAAAATCTTAAAATACAAATAATCAGAACATTTTAATCAGGTTTCAAACAAGTAATGATTAAATGACTTCTTAGTTATGGGTTATCCACTTATGTAGGACATTTAAATCCAGAAAATATTTTTAAATTGTAAGAAGTTTGAGGAAATAATAATCTTTTACTGATGGAAGTAAACTGAGTAACTGTTGTGAGACCGTAACATACCTACAACATGGACTCTTCCAGGACTATATAAATTATGCGAGATAACACTCTGAGATATATATATATATATATATATTCTAAATACCGTAGGATCAGCCAATATTGGACACTAGCACATAGTATGCTCCGCTTACACTTACACTATCTTTGTAAAACTTTTTGTTTAATATATCTTTCTTACCTCTAATCCGTATTCCGTGTTTTCCTTCCGTGGTCCCAACTTTGGGCCCACATCATTAACCTATGGATAGAGGAAGGAGGTGGGTTTATATCTTTGCCAATGTTATTTCGAGTAAGTGAATATAAAAAAAAAAACCGGCTTCAATTGTAACTCTGCTCTCCGATCTCCAATTCCAAGCATTTTTGATTAAAATACCCATTTTATCATAACATATAGCATCAGGAATATCCAAGCAGTCGCCCACCGAGGTACTGATCAGTCTAGATGTTGCTTAACTTCAGTGATCGTAGGGAAACCGGTGTTTAACGTAATATAATTGTATGCATTCAAACTAGATATACAGGGTGACTGAAAATTAACTCTCCACAGACAGGCAAAGAAGAGAATATTACAGGATAAAACCACCTTAG
The DNA here is from genome assembly GCA_903632075.3 of Acanthosepion pharaonis. Classification (NCBI taxonomy): domain Eukaryota; kingdom Metazoa; phylum Mollusca; class Cephalopoda; order Sepiida; family Sepiidae; genus Acanthosepion; species Acanthosepion pharaonis. Next base: position 765,738 of record CAHIKZ030000023.1, read on the forward strand.
ATTTTAGCGGATGCTTGAACATCTAACAATGAAATGGCAGCACAAATGCTTCCATTCTCAAATGATGCGCATTCATCCTATCATTGCCCAGTGTTAAAACAATTCGAATCACACATGCTTCACTCTAATCCAAAACAGCTAATATCTCATTCAGATTATAGTGAATTAAAAGTAAATCGATTCAATCTACTGCTAAATTTCCGCGCCCGTGATATTACGAACTCAGCTATCTAAATTTAAATATTACCCCAAAAACATTTATTTTTACATTTATTTATTTGTTATTTATTTATTTTTCGCTGTATCTTTTCATGGCTTACGTTGTCAAATTCGTTTGTTCCTTTCAGCTAATTACGATATAATTGATTTTGTTTTATTTCTGAAATACTATGGATTCTTGCGAAAAATAGTAGGGTGCCTTCTCGCCGCCCTTTGTTTAATTTTTATTTCCGAGTTGTAATTCTTCCATACTGGCGACCATCCAAGCTTAAGCAGTCTTTCTATTCTGCTTTTTAACACGTAGCTAGAAGGAGAGCAGATGGTGTTATTAAGGAGAGGAAAAGTAGAATTATGTTCTTCAATCAATATAAAATGCATATTCTTTTAACGAAACTTCTACATATATATTGTTACAGAATAAAAGCATATAAAATGTTATGGGAAGGTATTGTGAACTGTTATCAATAATTTTTTCTAGCATCACTGTTTAACAAAATCGATAATTTTCAGCACCGACTCACATAATACGTTTAACAGATGTCCAATTTCCTTTTAATTATTTCACGCCAAGAAAGGGAATACAACCAGTAGGACGCAAGAGGATACTGGGTGTTAGAGACTAAAGTAAAAAACAAAAAACAAAAACAAAAGAAAACTTCTATTAAGGAGAGAGGACAATAAAAGAATAAGAGGACATAAGATAACAACTGACATTGCATTTAATTTTTTGAAGTTATAATTTGACAGGGAAACAAGAATCCAGAAGGAATTCCCGTAAACGAGAAGTCCGTGAGAAGAAATTGTCAGCATATAACTTATGGTTACATTTAGCCATATCAACTGAAATATTATCCCGACACTCTAATACTTCGTTTAAATTCATAAAGTCTAGTTACAATAGCGGAAATTTTACCAAACTAATTAATTATCATAAAGTTATTTACAGAAAATACACATTGAAGCTCCCTTTCGGCGGTTGGAAAGAGACTGGAGACGAGATGCCAGGTCAGGACCAATAACATTTCAGATTTTCTTTAGATTTTATCAAGAATCTCTAAGTATATAGCAGGAGCAACAGAGCAGTCGTGGCAGAAATATTGAAAACGAGGAAGAATGTTAGACTTATAAATATGTCTGATATATTCTTCTGGCAAACACTTGTTTTTAACTACAGGCATAACAATTGATTCAGTATAATCTACTCACATTATGTCAGTTGAAAAATGTAGTCTGTGAAGGTGCAATGAGTCACTATCCTAGATCTTAGAATCATGGAAGGTAAAATGGGTCCAAGGACAGAGCACGTGAGATCACTTGCATTTATTAAAAAATAGATCTAGAAGAATGGTCATTTAAGTGAGCTTTCATTTCGCGATTTGACTGTCAGTTTAAAGATTCGTCCGAAAATACCATAATCTTTCAGGTTTTGGAAAGGAATTGTATGCCAAATCCTCTCAAATACCTTCGAGATATAAAAATAATAAAAAAAAACGCATTGCTTATGTGAAAGAAGTTTCTTGGATATGCGATGCTTTTGGTTAAGCATCTTCAGAGTAAATTAGAGCCTCTAGTACATTGCCAAGAACAGTTAGAAGGCTAATAGGCAGATAGTTGTATGGATCAGACTGTTCTATTGTATTCTTAAGCACTGGAACTACAGAAAAATATTTCCAAGAAAATGGAAATCAAGAAATAGATAGAACAGTTATTGTAGAGTTTAGAGATGTCTTCATTTGGCCCGCCTGAGTTTCCAATGAAAATAAACCACACTCATTAAATCTAGATTTTTATAGACCATTTTGTCCAAAAATAGGATATATAATGCAAACATCGTTGTACCTGTATCAAGATGTATACTGACATAAAATACACACACTTTAATTAGGATAACAATTAGATAATCTAAAAAAAAAATAGAGACAATTTATGAATCTAAGCGCAGTACTAGATTGGATGTTTGGTCTCATCAATTTCCCAGAAATTCTCTGCGAACAGTTTCTTTTCTATGATTTCTGGTCTGTGGAATTCTCTTGCAGCTTCATACATTTAACTCATTTTTTGTCTTCAAAAATGTAAAGGCAATGACAAGCGTTATCTAAAGAATTCATCATTACTCTACTAATAAGTAGATATTTGTATTTTATTACCTTTACTGACGTGCTTATTCAAATGATTTAAAAGTACATACATACAACCTAAAGACATAAGATGAAAACGAGACATCTCCACAGCCAATGAATATAAAAGAATAAATAAGTTAAAATTCGACACAACGACGAATCTTTACATAGACAGAAACATTTGATAAAGATTGATGATTAGGCGAACATTTTTAATTCATATATGTTTGCCTATTTGTTATTTATTTCCACATTCATATAAAAAATTTCAACTTAAACATTGTAATGTTGAAACACCGTGCTTAAATATAACTCAGTTTTGGAAAACATTAAATGTATGTCAATAGTAAAAGATGTAACTGGTCATTTTATTTTTGACGAAAATATATAATGTAAAATAATATCTCAGCATGTGTGTAAGATGAGTCGTGTTAGATGTTATTATTCTTGAAGATTTTTTCTGACTTAGTAAAACGGTAGATCTTCAAAAGTCAAGTGAAGTGTCTATTTTCGATAATTTACCAGAATTATTTAATAGATATATACATTTATTCATTGTATTTCATAGTTCATTTAGAAGATGTATACGTAAAGATCTTTGCAGGTTTGATAATATGTTACCTAAACAATGCCAGCTACACCGTTACGTATTATATTACTGATTATCAGTATATTCTGACTGATATATGATTACAAGCGTATTCAGACAGTCCGAAAAAAGACAGAATAAGTATATTACATCATATTATGAAATGGATTAAGACCGAAAATTATTTAATATATTTTCTTTGTTTATATATAAAAAACGTCTAAAGTAAAAATATATTAAATAATTGTCGGTCGTAATCCATTTAATAATATATTGTCATTTTTAACGCTACGATATATTTCGTGAGAAGATATGATCGATTGAGAAAAATATTCTAAGGTGCATATTTATAAACAGTAATTCGGATTTTGCTAACCACACGCTTCTTTGCAGTTGAATGGTTAGCAGCATGTCATACCAAATTAAGGTTACATATACGATTGCTGTCAAATAGAATAGTATGCTATATAAGGTGCACCACAGTTCATCTACTAATTATTACTATAAGAACAAGTATTATAAAATTCAAATTATAACAATAGTGTAATGTACAATGTAAACTATGCCTACAATCTACAGTTAAATCTGATATTTTTTTTTTATTTCCCGGGTAAGCATAAACAACAAGGTTCAGTTAAAAATCTACATGCTGCAGCGTTTTAAAAAAATCCATTTTACCTTATAAGATTTATTAGCTTCTTTTATGTTCCAAAACATGTAGAAAGAGATGCACCATTTTTTTAACTACTATTGGTGAGGGTTAAGATATGTTGGTACTAGTCTTAAAAAATTCTTAGTACTAACAATATAAAGATTTTCATCAGTTGGATTCTTAGATAAACAAGAAATTTGCTCAAACATTTGTTTCGTGATAGAGATTCGTTAGAATTCTTGAAGTTTCATTGGTTAATATTATTAACAGTATTTATATTGAAATGTACATCATTATCGAAATATTTAATTTGATTTAAAATGTTATAGTTCTGTTGATTTATAATCTTCTCAATTTTATCAGTGCAGCAATAACTTAGTTTTACATTTTTTTTCTATTAAATATTTTACTAGGAGGATTTAATTTAGGGAATGACTTATTAATTAAATAGAGGAACCTCTGGCCTAACTCAATACTAACGATTAGGTTGAATATGGTTGGGGGTGTACCAAAATATTTTTCTCTACCTATTTCGTTTATTAGATGGCTATATCATGTTTTCAATACTTGATTTCAGCGTATTTGTAAATATTATTTTTAAAGCAGTATTATAAACACCGCTATATTTAATAAACTCATCGTTGACAGATTTGTCCTTGATGATCATATATATATATATATATATATATATATATATATATATATATATATATATACTCTCGACTCTCCCGTCGACATTCGACGTATGAGGTTCAAGCAGATCAGTTCCTACGAAACCGACAGCCTGACAGCAGCACATGAGATTTGATTATAGTGGGGAAGGTTTCGTGCAAGACCATCCACACATTTTGTAGGGCGGAATACAGAGACCTGTTGCACGACGTGTCACAAGCTCCCCAAACGACGAGATTTTGAATTCAGAATTGCCTTCTGCTAGACCATTTGAAATTCCTCAATCCAAGCCGCTATCCATTACTGCACTGTACCTCCCATCTATCTATCTATCTATCTATCTATCTATCTATCTATCTATCTATCTATCTATCTATTTATCTATCTATCTGTTTATATATATATATATATATATATATATATATATATATATATATATATATATGTGAGCAAATATATGGATATAGATCCGATAGTATGAAGAAAAATATATACGGAAAAAAAGATTTTTGTTTGTTTTTCCGTATATATTTTCCTTTATATATATATATATATATATATATATATATATATATATATGTATATATATATATATTCCGGGAAAAATAATGTCATCAAATATTGTCAGAATCAGAGGCAGACAAAATCCTGAGTACATCAGAGAGATGGGAAGATATTTGGTCATACACTTGACGGGCTTGTGTGAATGAAAGGCGTAATTATAGCTGGTTAGCTTGGCGAAACTAGAAACGCTGCGACGTATTCTAATTTTTCAAATATTAAATTAATAACGAAAATATACACATGCAAAATTGCGTTTCATATTGAATTCCGATGCTTCTGAAAATGTAAAATATATTTGAAATTTCTCAACTTCCTCCGCAAAAGAAGAAATAACCTCGTCCATTCAAATACAGGAGTCCATCTGCTATATAGCCATGCCGCTGTTTTTCTAGAGTCAAATACATTGGCCTATCTTGCGTATCCAATTCTTAATAATATAAAATCTCTTCTCTTAATTCAGTCATTTATTATATTCCATCTATTATTTAATGACAGAGAGCGACAATGTATATGGATATTAATAATGAATGAGATATTAACAAAACTAACGAAAAGAGATATATTTTAGCATTTCATTTCTTAATGTGTTTCATGCAATCCCCAAGTATAATCATATGTGCAGCAGGTCAGATTGATTTTTTCACGTATTTGAGAAAGTCGGCATTGCACGTAATGCTAAACCTATGGTCTGATTGGATGAAAATTACCGCTAGAAATTCGATTCATAATTTTTACCTATATATCTTCTGAAACATGTACAGAAATACCTTAATTTCGCAGGTTTTATTCTTACAAACGTTTCTTTTACTATTTCAAGTATAAATGCAAATAAATTTAATATTTTTACATTAAATACATTCAATGGGAAATATATTCAAATCAGAATTCTAATTATGAGTCACCGCAAGGAAAATATGTACTTTATACAGTATTCGATCAGTGAAAATTGTGTAAAAATTAAAAAGAAAGTAGAATTAATTAAATTTCTCTTGTAAATTGACATAACTAAATAAGTAATGAATAAATGTTTACTTATGTAATGGGTACATTTTTAATCTCTTCCCTCATCTGGCAAAATGAAGGCATCGTGCTGTAAATTTGTAAAGTAACATTGTGTATTTCGATAGATTGTTGATTTATTTTTTGTTCATGCTGTTTATTTTTGGTGTTGGTTAGAGAATATATTGTCCCCTTTGATTTCAAAACAAACTAACTGCATATATTTCAATTATAAACTTTATAAGGCTTTCAATAATCACCGGAATGAAATTCGAATGTTCCACGTTTGTAAACGAAACTTAAAATTTAAAGTATTTTCCTCAAAACCCAGTTACAATTTAGAAAAACATAATTGGTGTCATTATTTTTCAAGTCAAACCTAAACTTTCAAACTTATTACAATAGTAATAAACTGGAGCTGTCCTAATTTGAAGAGGCTCTCTGTATTTATTTTCCATGTTGTACATTCTCAAAAAGCTTTATGCACATAGGCATATGTTGAAGAATGAGGTTAGAAAATTGGGATTCTTTTTACGAGATTTGTTACATATCATTAATTTCTTAGAGAACGCACCAAATTAACGTTTATATTCTAATTTTCTCCATGTTTTCACAAATATGATTAAAGCAGTAAACTTATCTATTATACAAGTTTAGGATTTTTGTTTTATTTTTAATAATTTCTTAGTTATAGTTTACGAACAGAAAAATTGAGATTATACGCAAATTCCGTCTATATTTCTGTGATTTTAATTATTTACACTATTTACATTGTTCAAACCATTTTTCTCCTCTTCGTTGCCATTGTTGCCACGACGTTTCGACTTCTTCAGGTGAGTGGAATTTCGAACTAGACCATTTATTTCGTCAACCGGAGTAGATTGTTCAAGTTCCACGTGCCATGTCACTTCCGGATGTCTCAGTATCAGTTATCTCCCTTTAACTCAACTTTCCTTGTTTTGAGGGAAAACCAATAATACGGTGTGGTAGAGAAAAACAATAATAACACCAAAATTGTGATATGAACCCAGGTAAAAAAAAAATGTTGAGAAAAAAAACTTGTATAATTGAGTTAAAAGACGATATAAGGGGAAATCGAAAATTTACCTCGGTGGAAGAAATAAATAAACGGTTTGCTTTGAAATTCCAATCACCCGATGAAAGCAGGAGACAACAATAGCAACGAACCTTTGAACAACAATCCGAAAAATGCATACACAATTTTTTTTCATAAACAAATTAAAACACAATCTTTTTTTTTTTATATAAAACTTGAGACTTTACCAGACTTTTAGCAATTCCGCTGACAGAACGAAAATATATCTAGTAAATGTAGGCATTGGATTTATCTGGTCAAAGTGTGTAACCTAGTGTGAATAAAAGATTCATTCTCAATTTCCCGGGATGTGAGTAAAAATCCCGTCAGAATGTGATACTTTTTTCCGAATTCCGGTAAATTTTTACTCACTCAAGATTTCATGTTTTTACCTGAATGTATCTTGTCAAATATATTTTCGAAATAGCCATATACGCTTGTCCGCATTGCTAGTGAAACAGCACGCTAACATGCATCTTTTTCCCAGTCAGTAAGAAAAAAGGTAGACATTCTCAAATTCTACTGTACAGGACTTATACGATGTTCCCTATATTATGGTTACGTATTATTATTTAGGTAATAAGCTGAGATTACCGTTTCCTTGTAAGAAATCATTCGGCATTTAGTGATCAAAGCGTCTGCGTTGCTGTCAGTCGAAATATATAGTTTGCGGCCGCATCAGGTTGAAACATCAGTTCTCGCACGAAGTTAAAAACGTCGAACCTGGTTTGTAACTAGATGGGGATCTTTTGGGAATATCAGATGCTGTAAGCTTGGATGTAATTGTGGCGTAATTGATAATGACTCGAAATTTTTAATAGCAGATCGAAAATCTTATTACCATTCGGTCGTTATATTCACTTACGCGCAAATATCCTTGGAAAAGGCACGAATCCACCACTTATACACTGGTTATGTTTTAATTAGTAAAACTTGCATCGGTAGAACATTATTATCTCCATAAAATAACATTCTTTCGGTCTACATATATTTTCTTCGGATTTAAATAAAACTGCGACAATTACAAAAAAAAAAAAATGAAGAAAGAAATAAAAATATTCTCTTAAAAACGTTATGCCGGGTAATAGGTTTACCGTATCTTCTGTTATCACCCTTTCTAGTATTGATGTTAGCTCACTTCCTAAACTTTTCTTTGAAATAGGATGAAGTGTTACTCTCTTGAGAACCTCATAATATTCTCTTCGAGTTATATGTATTAACCAGTTCAGTACTTGTTGCTGTTGAAGTCTTCAAGGATTTGCTTTCTGTTTTTTATTTGTTTTCTTTTCAGAATAATTTGTCTGTGATTCTATAGTTCCAGTCTACGAGAACCGATGAAGGGTAATCCCAGGTTTGATTCACTTGGATCTATTTTTGATCTGTGAACAGTTTACAGATTAGGAATTTATGAAGTATTTGAACGTCATGCATGGCATTAATATGAAAGTATCAATTTAACGAGGCTATTTACGAACGCAAATAGAATTCTGAGTATAGTATTTTCGTTTTGTCTATATTTCTGAGATTAGATATTATTGTACAGTATTTACATTAGTCGGACTATTGTCCTCATCTTTGTCGCCATATTTGTTACAACGTTTCGGCCGTCTTACGCTCCGGCCTTCTTCCAATCACCTGAAGAAGGCCGGAGCGTACAACGGCCGAAACGTTGTGACAAATATGGCAAAAAATATGAGGACAATAGCCCGACTAATGTAAATACTGTATTTTGGTTTTGTAGCATATTGTGTATTTGGACAAAAGTTCCTTAGTGCGTCTATTCTATGAGAATCTTCTTCCGATCTACCATCTTTTTTTTATAACTATAATTACGTCCAGTTATCTGATGTGTATAGAGTTTTTTTTCTTTTATTTTAATTCAATTGTTATTTTTCATGATGGATTCAAGTTGTCTGTGTTATCACTGATTTCATACAAATTCAAGATCGTAGATTTGTATTTTGTAAAGCGTTAACATAATCCTATTCTTTGAAACAATTATGTTTGCTTTTCTTTCAATAACAACGTCTAAAATGTTGTTTAATAAAAACGGTAGCCGTGTTTATTTAATAGGCAGCGTTTGTCCTGATATTCTCTATTTAAGACCGTCCATCATTTCTACGCATCATCCTTTTCGTCAAAGAACAAAATTGCAAGAGAGTAACTAACGCAATTACAGATTTGTGAATGTCCGCAAGTGATACCTTGTTGAAGTAAATTTGTTCTATTCACAAACGTTTCTTCGGACCGACGTATTTTCTATGGAAAACGAAGTCTAGTTTGCCAACATAGGATCATCCGGAATGAGGAAATTGAAATGTTCTCTCTTTGGCATACTATGGAGGCTGCTTTCAAATAATAATAATATATATATATATATATATATAAGCAAAACATCAATGTTTTATCTCCTGGAAGTTTTCCAGCAGAAGCTATTATATCGTACACGACACAAGAAATAGGGGACAGCTAAAACCGGATCTACTCAACGACCTTGTAAATGGAAATGCTATTATGTAAATACGTCTCTTCATATGTACAATTTTATTGTCTTTTAGAAGACGTTGTGCGACTTAAGTGATAACTAAAATTGTATTACAGTAAAATTGAAATGTTTAAAATAGAAGTAATATAATTTTTTTGATCATTTCAAGAAATCTGTGGTTTTATTCAGATATGCAATAATTGTTTTATAATGTTTACACATGAAATAATACTTGTAATAATAACTTATAAAACTTTATTAAAAAAAGAAGAGAAGAAATCCTGTTATATATATTTTATGAGTGTTTATATATTTGCCACTCATTTTAACACATAATTTGTATTTCTTATTAAATATTGCATCACTGTCAATCAGGTAAATATTTTTTCTGCAAGTTTCAATAATTCAATGACTTTTCTTCAGTTTCTGTTTGGTAACAGGCAATGACACGGTGTAGCAAGGGCTGATGAGTAAGGTACAAGTTCTACGAACTTAAACACAAAAATTCATGAAAGAAAACTGAGTTGCATGGACAGTCAGTTGTATTATCCTGAAAAATCAAAAACCAATTATCAATTCCTTCACTGATTTTCTTCTAACATCTGATTTCATCAACATAGAACGTCACAGATGTCTTCTGTCGCCACTGATCGCCAATTCTGAAGATACATACTTTAATTCCTAAAACCACGTCATAAATTTTCCCACTGATTTGGGGATCATGAAAATCTTGTGACAGGTTCACAGAGAAATCATTGCCTTGAAAATCGCTTGAACACCGGATCAACATTGATAATTAGTTAGCAAATAGAAATTAATCTCTGAAAACACTGACGATTCGCTTTCGAAGAAATCGTTCGATTTTCTTTTTCTGATTCACATTAAAAATGTTGCCACCAATTAATTGACAGTTTCTGTATTCTCAGTTCTTCATAAATTATAAAATCTCTGAGTTCTATTAATATCGCTGGTGTATCGGCAATGCTTTGGGCAAAATCAGTCAGCGATAAAAATCAGCCGATTCCAAAACCGATCTACATATTGCGTCTTAAAATGGCTACATAGCGTGTCTATCACGGTGTACCACTTTTTTGAATATGCTTATGATGGGCAATTCTCACCAAATGATTGTCTATGAAGTCATGAATTTATATGGCATTTTTTCAGCCTGAAAAAAAATTCCGCACGAACTGGATTTGAACACTCGAGAATTCCTCATTATTCTCTGTGAGGTCTCTATACTAAACATGGGAATTCTCTTTATTGCCTCTGTATATTATAAAAGAAAACTGTCAACAACATAGTAAATAAAGATGATTTGTAAAGTGGGAAAATCCGTAATGTTTTTAGAACTACTCTGTAGAATGATTATACGATATGAACTTATTACATTTGCAGAGATATTTCTTCTAAAATCAATAATAACAAAAAAATAAAATTGTGATCAAAGACCACAAAACAGGAATGTATATGACAGTCATTGCTGATTGTAATGTACATTTGAAAATCTTCAAAATACCTGAATCTTGAAGTGGACCTGTCAAAACATTTGCACACTGGGGCATCAATTATTCCCGTTGCAGTTGGAGTCTACCGATTGGCAGGAACAGGTTCATTGAAAGAATAATTAATAGACCATTCATCACAAAATTAAAAAAAATTGTAATGACACGTCCGTCATTACGAAGAGATGTATGTATGTAAAATGAGTGTAAACGTTTTTTATTTATTTTTACATAAATGATCTGTGGAATCTATCATGAAGACATTTCTGACCATATATCTTAATTTGGTTCCCGAAAGGAAATGCCAGTAAGACAGAAATCAAAGGAAAAATACTACTACTAATAATAACATTCTCTGACTCCCGCGAACTACTCCCCAATATATGTGTAAATGCGAACTAACTATAATGCTGACACAACGAAAACCATTGCTAAACAGAATCGCTCGTCAAGTGGGTCAAAAAGGACCTCGATCCCCTGTGAAGAAACACATTGGGATCGAAACTGGATTGAAATCACTTCAACTGGAACAAACTCTACACAACTAGAACTAGAGGAAGAACACGCTGAGACTGACATCACAGAGGCATTCTATATCACAAAAAGGACGACACATCAATGATCTACGAAAGATTATATTGAAGTAATGATAGCATTTTGAACTGATAGGATAACTCCAACAACGACGACCAAATTCCCCTATAATATCTGTCGAAAAAAAACATCTATCAAACAGACTAAACAACGATGTCAACAATCTAGCTAATACCAGGCGTGACATCATCAGGAAAAGTAGAATACCAGACGTAGAAATCGAAAGCATCCGAGAAAACCTCATATACAGTTTAAATGCTAAAATCGAGGGGCTAATTATCCACAACAATAGAGGAAGATAATGTCGAATATGAGAGAGAAACAGAGATGACAAAAACACCAGATATGAATGGAAATGTCTTTCGAGGAACGGCCGACAATTTCAAAATTAATAAAGAAGTTTCAAGTGAAGGAAACCATCACTCTCAAGGCACAAAATGGAAAGACCGATGAACCCGACAGAAATTAATCATCTTATATACGCGATATCGGTAAGACTCGCAAAAACAATGAGTGAACGAATAAAAACCAATGTAAACGAAAAGAAATGTGCCAGTCTGAAAAGAAAAAATAGACACCGAAATAAATAAACTACAAGGAAAATTGTCAGTTTAAGTTAATTAGACAAGGGCTCAAAAATGAAAGAAAGTAAAAGGAGGCAGCTGAAAGTTTGCCTTGGTATAATATATAAAACCGGCATATCAAAAGTTAAAGAGAAGCTGAAACAGCATCTACAAGCGATGGCAGAGAGAATCAAGCGGTATGAAAAAAGAAACAGATTATTCTGGCAAGACAAGATCTTTAAAGAACATGACAGAAACTATATCGGGAACTACTAAAGAATAAAATAGAGATACATTACCCACCTAACACCAAAGAAGTCGTGGATTTCTATTGTAAAATGAGTGAAAACTACAAAAGGAACAATGAAAGATTTAAACGGATCAAGCAACAGCAGGAAAAACACATACACATAGTGTGCCAAAAAATGAACGTATATTAATATTACTGAAGCAATCCTCACCGTCTGCAAAACCAGAAGCTGGAAAGCGCTGGGAATTGACTGGATAGACAATCTTTGAATAAGAAACTATTAATCACCCGAAAGACACCGTACAGGTATACAATGATGTAATCATAAACGGGGAAAATGCCCCAAATGGCTACCGTGAAGAGTAACATACCTACTCCCCAAAAACAGAAGAAACGCACAACGCGCAAAACAATAGACCCATCACCTGCCTACCAACAATGCACAACATCCTCATTTCTATAATAAATGAAAGAACATAAAACTTCCTTGATAAAAGAAAATTAAAAAAATACTTTAAAGATAACAGAAGAGGTGTAAAAGATGAATTATGGTGCAAAGTAGCACTAACTATGAATAAAACAATACTGGAAGCTGTGAAAACAAGGAAAAGAGACTTATAATTGCAGAAAATTACGACAGAAAGGCGTGCAACAGTGTACCAGAATCATGGATAGAGTAAAAACCTAAAAATATACAGAGTATGCCAAACAACATTCAAATTCATAAGGAAGACCATGAAAAACTAGAAGGTTACACAAATCCTAAACCATAAAACCGGGTCATTAACATCGAAACCAATCAACGATAAGCCATATCTTCCAAAGATTCACTGTTACCACTACTCTTCTGCCTTGCATTAGCGCGACTCATCTACTTATTGAACAACAGTAGGTACGGATACAAGTCACAGAATGGCATAGTAAAACACCTAATCTATACTGATGATCTGAAGACCAATAAGATATGGTATGAGCACCAATCAGGCATAACGATGTAACTATCCGCTGACACATGCCAATTCAAAAAGAAAGGAAAATAAAAGGCAACAGTCCAGCTATTATCATAAAATACAATAAATCCAGGAAGTATATGCTCACTGATATAGCAGTATCATCTGAGAGAAATAACTCCATGAAAATTATCGAGAAATTATCACAATAGATGAACCTGAATATCGAGATTAGCAGGAGGATGGGAATAAAGACTGAGACTTTACCAATATTAATTAGAACTCTCAGCCTCGTGAGAAAAGCGATGAAAAATTTTACTAGTAGTGTCTCAGGTAAAATCAATATAAAGTTGTTCAGTAGAACACCATACTAGGAACATCAAATGTACTAAGAAAAGTGTTATCAGTTAAATGACAATTCTCCTATAGGGACTAAGGATGAGACTTTGGACCTGATTCTACAGGATACAAAGCAGGCAAAATAACATACACAATAATAATAATAATAATAATGATAATAATAATAATAATAATAATAATAATAATACTGGAAAATGTGGCATATGAGAACACCAACAATCCCTGTTGTAGTTGGAGCCCTAGGACTGGTTGCAAAAGATTGCAGTAGACTATATGTCTGTGCCTCAAATAGATACAAAAAATTGTTCTGACAAGTACAGCCCACACTTTACGAAGGGCTTTATCGATGTAATTTTTTTTTTGTCAGTGGAAAGTGTCATGATGCAATTTCTAACCTTAGGGACCCGGAAAAGAAATGTGTAAACGCCAGAAATCAAAGAAAATAAAAATAAAATACAAAAAATAATACATGTACATATACATATACTGATGCTACATAAGGCATGTGAGTCATAGCTTCTAAAATTAATTGATTGTAAGTGTAATCATTTTTATTTTCTTCTTGGTTAAGTCAAATGCGCTACAGTAAATATCATTATTACACGATATTCAATCGTCTCTTGCCTAGCCTTAACCAGTGGCAACCAAAATATTCCTCATTATCCCTGAATGCAATCCTTGACCAGATTTCCAGAATTTTTTTGTTTGTTTGAGGGATGGGACAAAGAGGTCAACTTGGAAAACACTTCTAGGGACTTAGGAAAATATTAAATCTGACATAATCAGAGAAAACAAGGATACCTGAGATGAAGATACTACTAACTGTAGCCGACATTCTAGATTATTCTTTGCTTTTATCAAAAAAAAATGTCCGTATTTTTTCATCTCGTCTTGAAGCAAGATTTTAGTACAGAGTTATCTGAGTAACTATTATTGTGTCCCGTATGTCTGTATACTATATATATATATATATATATATATATATACACACATATATATATATATATATGTAATTATATATATATATGTAATTATATATATATATATATACATATGTATGTATATTTATATATATATATATGTAATTATATATATATATATATATATATAATTATATTTATATATATATATACATATATGTATGTATACTTATATATATATATATATGTATGTTTATCGATATATATATATATGTATGTGTGTTTGTGTGCGTGCGTGCGTTTGTATATATATATATATATATATATATATCACATACATACAAACAAACACATATAAACTCTCTCTCTCCCTCTCTCGATACTTATAGGTATGACAATAAACTAAATCCGCCGACATGTCATACTATCGGGAGATTCGAACTTTTAAGAAGTGTGGAACCACCTCTTAACCAGGTCCTCCCTGACCCGGGCGGTAGCAATTTGGGGGTCCAAACTATGGGCAAATAATTAACCCCCAAACAAAAAACCAACAATATATTTTATGCAATCATTGCAATATTAAAACATGAAAAAAAAATTATTTTCATAGTAAAATAAGCAACAGTACATTTTCTGATCTACAAACTAATTATTTAAAAAAATACCTTTACCCTGATAGTATGAAATTATTTACAAAATATTTATAGTTGAAGGTATCATATTACGTCCAAAATGTTTACATTTCGGCATTAAATAACACATTGGGGTTGACATATCGCTAAACAAAATCATTTAACCAAAAAACCCTCTCTCAATAATAATAATAAAATCCGACAGAGGAAACATACAAAAATTACTATTATTTTTATGGTGCCTGTATGTCAATTGATAATATGCAATTTACTATTAAAAATATGACATTGGTATATCGACAAAGCAGGATTCTACAAAATAAAAAATAAATTAAAACATTCTTAGGAGTTTTTATTCAAACGGAAAGCACAATGTAAACCAAATGTGTATATCTCATCAGAAAAAAATATTCAAGTACATGTTTCTTTAAAAGAATATAATTTTGGCGCGGAAAACGGCCCGATTTAAAATATTAATTGAAACAGCAAGATCAAAATGTAAGCAACAACAATAAAAATAAAAAATGGTGTTTGCTCCTCTGTTATCAAAAAGAAGATCACACTATTAATATGTTTGACGAAGTAAAATTATATGACCACAAGACGAAACGATTTTACCATAACTATCTTGCTTTTTCCAGTACATTCAACGAACGTTATTAACATTTACAAATAAAAACACATGTAGCCACTTACAGTTACAACGAACACAACTTAGTGACGTCATTTCAGATCTCGCTAAATTTAAGGTTGAACGTTTTTTTTCTGAAACCACCAAAAATACGCAAGATTATATCTCGTTTCCTATATTTCGTTTCTTTTTTTTTAAATATATATTTCTTTTCCTTGTCTCTTTCTATTTCTCCATTTTTTTTAATTAAGGAGTCAGATAATTGGTGCTATACTTATCTACATGACATTAATATCATCTCAGCGAAGAAGAAAACAATTTCGTTTTTACAAAGTACAATACAACGTCTGCTCAAAAAAATATTATAAATTCAAACTTCATTGACTTTCAAGTATTATTTTGCGTCGAGCATCGTTTAAAAATGAATGAAGTCTCTTTCTTGATAGTAGAAAATAATTATTATGCGGAAACTTTTAATTTTTGCAATTACTAGAAGCAGCACTTCGAGACAATAAGTAATTTTCCAAACCGGATTTATTATGAGCCGACACATCCTAAACATAAGTCAAGCAGATTATACGTAATTTATATTAGACAGAGTGATACTAAAATGTAGATACTTTATAATATAATGCGAGGATAAAAGACTAACTATCAACTGTAAAAAGACAGAATTTTGGATGTTAAGAAGAACTGTTCAAGAATTAGAGCTGTCAAAATCTATGACAAGCAAGTAATCTAAGAACAATCTACAAAGTGTGTAAACAGATGATGTTAAATGTGATATAGAAATTCGATGGCAATCAAGACTAGTGAAAGATGTCTTCCAAAATCTAAAACAAAGAAAAAGTTAATGTAACATATATAAAGCTGTGAATGCTGGACATTTTCTTCGCCGACGCAGAGAAGGCGTACAAAAGATAATATTCTACATAGGAATCCTGAGAATACCCTAGAAGAAGCGTGTGGGTAAGGAGATTTTTCTGAAAATAACAGGATCGAAAGGACACTTGTACTTATCATCAGAAAGAGGAAGATCTTATTCATATTGAGGAAATCAGACTTGGAGAATTAAGACAGGAATTATTGAAAGCTAAATGGCAGATTGAAATATCATGTAATATATTAAAGGAGTTTGTATAAATATATTAAAAGGGAACGGGAAAGTAAACACATGATGATTTGAACTACAAAATATAGGACATTGTGGAGAGTCTTGATTGCTCACGTCCTTAAAGAACATGTATATCGTACAGGTAGTTGTAGCTACCATTCATTCGGAAGAAATAATGGGTGCCCGTTATGTGGATCGATCACGACTCCCGCGAATATTCAGGGTGACCGCAGGTACTGCAGCCGCAGTAAAAATTTTGTTTCTCGGGCAAGATAGCCTGATGTAGCCCAACCCTCTCAAGACAGGTTTTAAATTGAGTGTCCTTCTACTAGACTTGGTGCCATCCAACTCGATGAGAACCAGGCTTTCCTGCTATTTGCCCATACTAGGAGTGAAGAAAAGAGGAATCATGACTTTCTCAAGGATATTAGCACGTAGGTAAATGTACCTGGCTGTAATTCGAACTCGGCTCTCCGATTCATCAATCAATTACTCCATCGTTCCTCTCTGCTAGATATATACAAATACAAATACAATATTTTGAGAGAATTTGTTGAAAGAAGGTGTAAGCAGAAAAAAATCATTTTCACAACATATTTGTTAGCAAGTCTTTCAAGATTATCTTATATTTTATTTCAAACATCTTAAAATAATTTAATAAAAATGAAAAACGTTCAAATTCTTGATATTAATCCCCACCAAATAAAGTTCAAAATAGATATAATTTACAGAATTTATCATATTAGACTTGCGAATTTTGCTCTCGTAATTCAATTAATATTCTTATCATGTTTATCGCATATCAATAATTCATAGTTAGAGTGTCTCTGTATTCTAAATACACTGTATTTAATATTAATAAGCACATTAAATTATTTCCGAAAATATTTACCCTACACACACACACACACACATATATATATATATATATATATATATATATGTATATATATATATATATATCTTGTGATGATTTTTCTATTGGCCTATATGGAAGGAAGATCTATAACCAACCTCTTCCTACAAGCCGAGAGGAAAATAAGCTGATAATGATTGAAACGAATGTTACGCAACACATGCTACAGCGTGTTTAGCAGGAGCTGGACAACTTGATCTGTCGTGTCACTGGTGGTGCGCATATTGAACATTTTTGAAGCATTGTGAAAATCGTTTATAAAGCCTACATCCTTTTGATTATCTTATTCAAATTTCGGTAAAAAATATTATTTTATTCAACATGAAGCCTCTAAAATTTCGCTTGCCTTAGACATGTAGTTGCACTGACATACACTTTTAAAGGATATTAATTTGGGACACCTTGTATAACGAAAAAGTGTTTAGATTGAATGAAAGTTTTTAATTATTGTTTAATAATTATTACATTCTGTCACAATATTGAGACAAAGAGACGTTAATTAATTCTTCTTTACATTGACACTAAATCGCATTTATATGCTATTTCATTTCCCGCTTAGGTGATCACAGATTTTTCCTATTTTTCTCTAGCGAAAAATGTATTTTTAAACTCAATTATAATCTTGTCTGTTTAGAATCAAACTTTTCCTGTGATAATTATCTTGCAAATGATTCCTGCAACAAAGAATTCCAGAACTAATAATGAATTCTGTCACTCAAATATCTTACAACAGTAAAACCTAAGGCAATGAATAAATCAGATTTTTTTTCCCATTTATTGCTTTATTGGAATTCACTGAAGCTCTTTAAAAAGAAAATAGATATTTCTTCACAGTAAGGATTCAGTATTTGTTACCATCAGCAAAATGTTTTTTTATGTAAATCAGATAATTCAGGATTCTGATTTTCAATTATAGTTTAATTAGATATGCTGGTATGAATAGGAAAGTTCTATTATGATCTATCTATCTATCTATCTATCTATCTATCTATCTATCTATCTATCTATCTATTCAATAACTATTGGAACAGTAAACATTCATAGGTATATATATATTGCAGCAATAATAATTAGGGCTTAACTTATTCTCTTGTCATATTTCATCTTGTATCTGTTTCTACTCGTTCTTTTACTTCTATCTCTCCTTTTATATATATATATATATATATATATATATATATATATATATATATATATATATATATAAACAGAAGAAAGAGAATGAGCTATACAAACTCTTCAAAACCTGGGTGGATATGTATTTAAAAGTAGAATAGAATTTAGAAACTGCTACCTTTTCCCCGTACATGTCTCCCCGTATACGAAACTAAACCATAATCATCACCATCCTAATCATCATCATTATCATCATCTCTCGACTTTTGTAATCGTAGAGCGGATCCAAATGCAGAAGACACACTCTTTTTCACAACGGTCCATTAACGGCAGCCATCAGCAATTATGGTACCTGTCTTTTTTTTTTATATTGTCCTACCATTTTTTGTGTTGTTGTCCTAGCCTACATCCACCTTCAACCGTGCCTTGAATGAGGGTATTGCACAGGTTGTTGTGCCTTGTCCAAAGCACGACATTTTTCTGTTTGTCAGTGGCGAAAAGAGGTTCCTGCTGTCCCACAAATCTTTCAACCCTTTAAAAAACCAATATATAAACATGGCATCAAAGCACCCAAAGCGTGCGATCAAACACGTCCCAAAAACGTGAATGTAGGATACCTTGAAATAATTCAATTAAAAATATTTTCCAAGAAAAGAAAGAGTATGATAAGGTCTTAAAATAAGATTGGCACAAATTCTGACTTGAATTTATACCCTAAATAATTCAATAAATGGTGAACAACAAAAGAAAGATAAATATCGTTTAGTTATCACAAAAAAAAAAAAATTAATTAAAGTGAAAACGAATATAGAAAAATATTTGTCAAACTTCTTGACAAACACGTCGCCGAAATTTCTGAGTTTCAAAAAATCGTCAACAAAAACACCAGGAAGATATGTTGTAGTTGTACTACGGACGGAGAATCAGTAGAGAAAAATAGACAATACAACGAGCGTGATACATCGGTTGCGGCGACTGGGTAAATTTTAACCGAATGTCCGCACTCGGGTTCCCAACACTGAACTCGAGCTTGTGTCAGATCTCGTCTCAGTATGGAAACTGTAAATAAATGTTCGTAGGATTCAGTCCAGATTTCGGTAAATTTGAATCGATTCTCGTCTCACCACAGGCATGGCGTATTTTTCTCTCTAACCGGCGGGATTTAATTTTCTTTTTTTTTTTTTTGGAAGATCTGATATATTTTACGTTAATTTTTCGCTTATTTTTTTACCGACTTATTTTTTATGGAATTTTTTTAAAAAAGAATTCTTTTTCATCTTTGCCAGCGTTTTTTTTTTTTATTATTTTTGTTGCTAGTGTAACATTTAGTTTCACTCGTCTCTTGATTTATTTTTTTTGCATATTATACTTAATTTTCAGTTTCTTTTATTTTTCAACTTTCGTCCGTAAACGTAATTTATTTTTTTATTTCATCTTCTATTTTTGTTATTTCTTTTATTTTTTTTATTTTCCAGGTGTTACTTCGTTTTTATTCCCTAAAGTTAATTTTCACTCGTCTAAGCCAAGCCACAAGCTAAGTTTCATTTTAGTGTAACTTGTTCTTTCCATTTACTTACTGTTTACACTGGTTATATATATTTTTTATATTCTTGTTACATCGGCCATTTTATTGAATTTATAAAAAATTGATTATTTTTACACGTGATTCTATTTTTACAATTTTCATTTGTAGAACTTATTTCATAATTTGTTTACTTTGCTGTTTTGAAATTAAAGAAGGGAAATCTTTTTATTTAATAGTTGTTTCTGTAAATGTATTCTTTTTATTTGTCACGGCTAACGTTTTCTCTTTTAGGCTGTCTTTTTGTTTTTTGTAGAAGGACATTGTTTTAATTTGTTTGACCTTTTTTTTTTACATAAAAGCCCCTTTTTTAAAAAAAAAAATGTTTCAGGACCGTTTTAATTATTGTGAAATTCTTTACGCCAATCCCACCCATCAGAAACAGATTAAGTCGGACATTTTGTTTCATTGTCTTCAGAAATGTGTTTTTCATTGTTGTGTATCTGTATAAGATTTCTAGTTAAGAGAATCTATACCGGATTCAGGTAAACTTTCTACTGGAAACTGAACGCATCAATATTTGTTGAGTCAAATTTCAAGGACTGTTACTAATGCTACAGCGTGAATTAACAGGTCTGTGTTTGGGAATAAATGCTGGGATTTATTGAAATTAAAAGTTACGTCGTTTCTTTTTGATTATAGTTGCTGACGCGGTCTAACTTAAGGTAGAAGCGTAAAAGGCATGTAAAGCGAAAATTATTCGGGTGAAAAAATCATTTTGTACCAGTCCGAAATAGTCAGGCAGTCCGGTGTCTGTCTCGCGAAATTCAAGCTCTCTGTCTTAGGGCAGTGTGCGACTCAGTCGAGACTCTACGGATGGAGAATCCGCTTAGAATACTAAAAAATGCAA
This sequence comes from Acanthosepion pharaonis, assembly GCA_903632075.3. Lineage (NCBI taxonomy): Eukaryota > Metazoa > Mollusca > Cephalopoda > Sepiida > Sepiidae > Acanthosepion > Acanthosepion pharaonis. The sequence goes on from CAHIKZ030000023.1 coordinate 787,117, forward strand.
AGTTCCCAATCCCGCGGTTGTGGACCCTGGGCAAATATTGACCTTTCGTCCGATTTTACGTGTTCGGGTGACTGTGTTTCATATCTCGTCTCAGTAAATACCAATCCGTCCGAGACAGTCCAGAGTTCGTTAAACATACTCAAAACGATTCTTTTCTCCCCAAGATCACGACGTATTTTGTCGCTAACCTATTGGATCTCATATTTTATGTCTAAAAATCTGTTATAATATACGTTAAATTTATCGCTTTTTTAATTTTTTTTTTTTTTTCCTGTGGAAATTTTTTGAATTTTCTTTTCCACCCTAACAAGTCCTTATTTTTTATTTCTGTTACACTAGGACTATTGATTTATTATTTTTGTACAGTGTAACCCGGATATACGAGAGTTGTCGGGACCGGAGAAGAAGTCTCTTATATCCGGGTTACTCTTATATCCGGGTTTGGTCTATTTTATATACATTAACACAGGTTCTAATTTGGGGAACAGAGAAAATCTCTCTTATATCCGGGTTTCTCTTGTATCCGGGTCTCTTATATCCGAGTTACACTGTACATTTTATTTTCATTTTATTTTAAACTTAATTTTTATTTTTATGTTTTTCTTATATCTTCTCTTTTTGCTTAATCCTTTTGGTTTTCATATTGTGCGTGTTAATTTATACCTTAAAGTTAATTTTTACTCGTCTCCGCCTAGACGCCAGCCAAGTATAATTGCTGCATAACATTTTTTTCCATTTATTTATGGTTTGAACATTTTGATTGTATTTCATTTTTTTGTTACGTCGGCCATTTTATTTAATTGGTAAAAATCATTTTTTTACACGTGTCTCTTTTTTTATAATTTTTCTTTTTCAATTGAATCCAGAAAAATATGCGAATTATGAAATAAATACAACCAAAGTTAACTTAGTTGTCTCAATTAATTTATTGTTTTTTTAATTTTTCATGTCAAACAATTTATTTTTTCTCCTGTCTTTTTGTTCTCTTTCTTTTATTTTGATAATGACATTGTTTTAATTTGTGTAAATTCTTTTACGCCACCCGCCATTTTGAAACATATTTTGTCAGTCCTTTTGTCTCATTGTGATCGGAAATGTGTTTTTCATTGTTATTTATCTTTTTAACATTTTCTACTGTTTATTTATTTGTGTTTTTCTTTAAAAAATCATTATTTTCAGTTTAAAAAATGAAGAAAAAATCAAATAAAGCAATTTTAAGTTTAGCAAAAATTACCGATAGTCGTCTGTACATTATAAAATATAGAAGGCCTGTTTGGGTAAAAAAAGAAAGACACTTCCGATAGAAACAGTCAGTAAACAATGACTACTGATGACTTAGTCATTAAAAATATTAACGACCAAATAGATTCAAGGAAAATATAGAAACAAAAATAGCGAAAAGGTGTTGTCAACTAAAAGGAAAAGCAAAAACGAAAATATAATGGGCGAGGACTCGCCATCTTACTGGAAGTCACCTCCAAAGTGCATAACAAACATGACGAAGTTCCTGATGAGAGCAAAGGCCTATGCACATCTTATCAACGAAGATGTACTCTTGGTAGACATGCAGGAATTACAGGAGGTTGAAAAGAAAGTGTGTGAGACACTTTGAACGACAAATGTTCGCGCAAAATTGTCAATCGACAAAAGGTACCATAATCAAACACCAATGAGTCATAAGCGGTAAGGGTTATTTATGTGGCAGGTACTGTTAATAAAACCTGGCAACTACGAGGACGCTTCAAATCAGGACCTTATCACAAAAAACTCATCATAAGAAAGGCATATGAAGGAGGCGGGGAACCCAAGTGTCAGTATTTGAGGCCACTCCTCATAACTTAGGAGAACACATGGCCAATTTTATGGGTAGATAATCAGTGATTCCTTCGCCGGACTGAACAGGGATGGATTTTCAAAATTATGACTGACCGTAAAGCCTTCAAATCAAATGTAGAGGTTCAGAAATACCTGGTCATTGGTCATTGATATGGACCGGTAAAAATCCCGGTTGAGTTCATTTCACGGCCCCCTAAATCCGAAAAGCCCTTGTCCGCTGGATGTGGGATTGTGGAGAAGGAAAATGGGGAATAGCAGGTCGTTGATAATTTCTGATATCCCGGTTACATATACGGAAAACATCCGACAACAAAGACTGCGATACGAGCACAGCTTCGAGAAGTTTTAAAGTCAGGAACAATTAAAGGAATCGGTAAGGGCTAAAGAGCACGAGAAAATCTGTGAAAAAATTAGCGCTTCTTCGGCACCATCGTAGCCATTACTCAAAACGTAGACAATGGCTTCTCCCCCATGAACAAATCGTTAAACTCTACTACAAACAAAATGACAACCAGGAAAAGGGTCCCCATAACCAAATCTCCAGAAAAAGATTACGAGATCTCCTTTATCAAATCCCAATCCATTTACATCACATTCTCCCATGAACTCTCCCAAGAAAATTGAAAAAGACAAAGCAGCTTAGCAGCTGTGAAAATCATTCCTATGACAAAAAATTCTAAAACCTCACTACAATATCGGAGATGTCGTGGGATTTAATGTGAACTTGGACTTACAGGGGTAGCTCAGTTTCGGTGGTGCATTCTAGCTACCTCGATCGAGGTCTATTTAAGAGAGACGATGAAATGCTCTTAGGTTGGCCAAGTTTCCACTCTGTATTTAAGGTCGATCATAGGCTTGTACGGGTTCGTGCGAACTTAGGTAAACTTAAGATTAGGATGGCTGACTACTGGAAATTAACGCATTATTATTTGGTTAGTGAGTTTACCATGACCAAATGTTACGATTGCAACAGCGGGAATTAACAGGGCTGTGGTTGGGAATACTTAGTGGGTTTTATTGAAATCTAAAATTCTCTTAACTGGAACGTATGCTAAAGCTTATAGTCTAATTAGGTTATTAGCACATGCGAAGCAAAAGTTGATCAGGCGATTAAATCCCGTGAGAGCTGCGGATGTTACCATAATTAGGGAAGAGATGGCCTTATCAAGAAGGATAAACCTCTTGCAGTTAGGGCTATGTTAAAAAGAATGTCTCCTGACAACGAATATGGCCGCTGAACTGCTTGCAGTAGAAGTGAGAAATGCATCCAATAAGCATATCGCATGCATTACATTGCTATATAAACCGGTCGTGACTACCGACGCGGGAATATGTAAGGCTTTTCTTTTCTGTTCGCCAGGTATCCTGGTCTGATCCCTGCTCATTTCGATGCCTATTCGACTGATATCTCCGACTCGAAGTGTCTTTACCATCTGAGTGCGAGGATACAGTTACAGAGTCCTAGGCGCTGAAGCTTTTTGACTGGGACAAAACTCTTTGATAATATTGTCTTTCTCACGATCCGTACCTGAAGCAGTCACCCATTCTTGTTCCCTGATTGACCATAAGTTGATCCACTGGTCTACATCTCAATGCTTTACTAGGGGTGTGATCAAGTTACTACCCAAAAATAAAACAAAACAAAACAAAAGAAAAAAGAAAGGAAAAATATTTTGACGATGTTAAATACAGATTTGACAATTTAGCGAAGATTTTAGCCAGCCAGTTGCAGGCAGTCCGGTCTAATATGATTGGCTCTGAACAGACTTATTTTGTGAAAAGTAGAACTATTCAGAAAAAACTTTCATCTTTGTACGCTTGATAATCGAGCAAATCGACTGGGAATCGTTTCTGATCAATTTGGACCAGTCAAATTTATTCGATAGGGTTGACTATCGTATTCTGGAGGCTGTCTTTTTAGTTGCAAATTTCGGTCGTAACTTTGCACCTGGATCCGGCATCTGTGCACGTCCCCCGATGCGCTGCTGGAAGTTAATGGGATAAGATCAGAGGATTTCGCGTTGTCACAGTGACATTCGTCGTTGTTGTCCGCTTTTATCTTCGCATTACAATATTGGAGGCTTTCCTTCGAAAGTAAAATTTCTACACGGAATCTCTTTACCTGGTGCTACCAAATTGGCTAGGTGCTCCGTCTATGCTGATGACGTTTCGTTTCTTTTGTCGAAAAGAGCCGAAATTGACGATGACGGCAAGGAGTTAAGAGCGTACGAGACGGTGACAGGGGCCAAAATCAACTGCGATAAGTCCGTTGGCTTGCGGTTGGGCTGTCAGAATAGTAGGCATCTGGTTCGGTTGCGATTTCCTGATGGAAATAAATTGGTCGGAGAAGGCCGAGGATGCAGTTCGTCTGTGGTCAAGGGGAAATATTTACTTAAACGGGAATGCAGAAGTATGCTTTTTCGAGTATCTACCAAAATTCAAATTTGACTGTCATTGCTTTCACTCCCGTATGACATAATACAATCAGTTATGGGATTATTCTGCTTATTGTGGGGAGGCAAAGCTCCATTTTATGTCGGGATATCTGTTGCCTCCCCTCTTCCGAAATGGTCTGTGTATTCCTAGCATTGAGAGACGTCAATATACGCCTCTCATCAGTATCTTAGGGAGAATATGTTCGAAAGTTATATATGGCCTTTTTCAACTGTATTGAAATACTTCACTAACGGTAAGGCAGCTCTCACTTGGTGATGAGAAAAGCTCTTTTCGACGGCAAAACACTTTCTTCAGCGAGCTTGGAGAATTCTCTAAACTGTATCCGCTGCATTGAGTCGATGGAGCCCCTAGGTCACGCCTTATTTTACTGCAAGCTCGTATTCCCGTTGTGCATGTTTATTGAAGGCATCATGGTTCGCATGCTGAACGAAAATTTCTGTGACCATAAGGCAAATTGTTTTTGTAGCAATATGGTAACGTTATTGACTAAAGCTGAGCACTGTGTTCTTTTGCTTACTAGGTATTATTCTAGTCACAATATGGACGACCGGACAGAAGGAATTCTATGTAGACGTGAAGTTTATCTCATCACAACTGATCTTGTTTTTTAATCATCAGCATAAAGTCAGGCTCAAGACGGAAATCCGATGATTCCCTCCATCAGAAATTTACAAAAGGTGGGTGAGACTTGCCCGTATCTGTCGAATAAAAGGTGATGACTTTTGATGGCCGATAGGCATCAGGATATTGGGAGTCACGTAGTGAAATCATTGAAAACCCCTATCAAAATAGGGTAGTGTAAACTCGTTTTTTATTGTTTTTTTTTTGTTTTGTTTTTTAATGCCAAGTTAACTTAGGGGCTCATTGTGCCGTTTTATTATTGTCTCTAATTCCTTTGTATAATTTGCTATTCTCTCCCCCGATAGGATGTCAGTTCTCGGGTGGCTGTGGGAAACATTTCGTTTTTTCAGTGTGTTCTTTCATAATAGTTGCTGTGCCTGAATGAGTCTATAGTTGCGTGTGTGGTTGGTTGAATGATTAGCTTTATTTCATATATGCTCCGCATTAATTCCGTGCTGTTAACTTATATTTCTGCCACAATTAAGGATCGTGTTTTTTGTTTTTTTTTATTACTAACACCATTTTGCTTAGTTTATTGTATATAGATTATTATGCGTATCGAAAATATTCACCGGGGTCTTTCATTTTTAAATTGTTGATATTTTATTCCCCAAACTCCACAGACAAATTGAGAATATGGGTATTATGGGTATGATGAAATGGAATGTCCCACTCGCTCTATCGCCTATGAGGACTTACTATATCAATATATATATATATATATATATATATATATATATATATATATATATTAGAAATTAACTGATTTAAAATATTTTTTCGCTACACATTTCTAACCGTGTTTCAAAAATGGAAGCTAAAAGCCACGAATTTAATTTTGCAATTAAATTAAAGACATTAGTTCCATTTCATCCTCAAGCAAATTTTGGAGTAACTTTTAAAATTACTGGGTTTTAAAGACACAGCTAAAATCACGTTTCCATGGTTACAGATACATCTACTTTAATTGGACAATTTACATTGAGCACTATTTTGTAAAATAAAAATATTTATAAGAACACCGGATTATATATATATATATATATATATATATATATATATATATATATATATATATATATAGTAGCACAGGTTATATCCGGGGCTTCGTTTGTTCAATTACTTACCGGCTACACGATTTCCTGTCTTTCAGTAATAAAACCTCCTTGTTATTTATCTACACAGGTGTACACTTAAGGATTCAACAGGGTATTATTTAGATTTTCCGAAAGAAATTTAAGTATTTTGGTCGTTGTGATGAGAATGGTAAGTAAGGATGTGCTAATATGTTGAAAGGAATATTTTATAGTTTGTTTGGGTCAGTGATATTGCTAGCTAAGTTTAGCATAAGAGCGATGATGACCAGCATTCCCCATCCACATTTTTGGCCTTGTGCAACACATTTTAGTTTTAAAAAATAAATATTAGTCGGGGAAGAATATTCGGTGAGAATTCTAATAACGTCACTGCGAGAAGCCCAAGCAACGCATAAGACAGAAGTTGTAGCACGATCACATATCACGAAGTTAGCATCATGAATTAAAACCAATCAAAAATTGTTTTACGAAAATCTTGCATAATCAATCGAATTATTTTCCTTGTAGCAACTTACATCAAATATCTGAGGTATGCAAATATTTAACATATATTAAAAAGATTTACTCAATGATTTTATTGTAATTCGATTCTCTGAGTTAAATTTCTTTATTTGTCGGATCTATTAAAGCAGAAATGGATATAATACATGGTAACAGAAAAACCAAAGAAAATATCAAAATTATGTTTCTATATTAAATAAACTTTCTGGAAAGATTTTACCAAGGCTGTCTTACTTCGTGATATATTTAAAAAAAATAAAATTTATACAAATAACGATCGATATTTAGATTAATACAGATATATTTTATACTCTATTAAACATAAAAGAAGAACAGGGAAACTCGGCGGTGGCAGATAAATTGATCATTATGAAGTCAAAAGCAGTTAATTTTTCGAGCAAATTCACTTTCTTTCCTTTTAAACTTCCCCATTCTGAATAGTTACAGCGATAAGGATGTTAGTCCGATTTTGTTAATATAAATAATAGTCTTTATCCTAGAAATTTAGACCGTATTCAGTGCAATTTCCAAACAAGTAATAGATAATCAATCCGACAGATTTTATCATTATAACTAGACGTTTAGTGGATTCTCATATTTGTATAGACGCGCTGTTATTTATTAAAGAGTATAAGTATTTATTTTTGTCTAATGACATGAATATTTGATAAAACTTATAAAATTTTACGGATCGTCTACTCAAATTTGAGTAGCCAATAAATAAGTTTAACGTTATAAAATATGTTGGATAATAAATTAAAAATCTATTAATTCTTTAGTAATTGCTTGTTTATGTTTGAATCCGAAACTGAGCAGATATGAAATTTCGGGAGTCTTTGGCAAGAAGAATTCCCTTTATAATACTAGTCTGTCTTGCTTGATCAGAAATGATTCATCATGCCCGAGTTGCTTAAAGCATGCTGGATATAATGAAGATTCACTCTTACCAGTGCAAGACTGGTTTGATTCCTATCGGAGAACGCATATTTATTTTTTATATGTTTCCACGAATATTCAGGTCGTTATACAAAAATATATAGTGTTTAATAAATAAACGGAGCGTCTACTCAGATGCGAGTAACCAATAATGTTTTAAATGATAAAATAATAATAGTCAATGTAATATATAAGAATAGTATGATACGAAAGAAGTATCAATATATTTTAGTATTGGAAAATTTTCGATTAATATTTTCGATAATATGTAACGAGAAAATTGAATAGAATAATGGTATTGCATTTTTATTTTTGAACATATATAAATATAACTGTAATGCATGGAGTCGAGAAAGAGTTCCACGATCGATAATTGCCAGAAATGATACTGCTATCGTAGTTCTTACAGTTAACACGAACCAATGAACATGTAATTTTTGATTTCTTGTTGCCTATCTAGTATGCGGTTCTGTACCAAAGTGATCATCCGAACAATTACAATGAAATTATTTATAGAAAAAACTCAAGGAAAAAAATCATTGAAGCCGAGATGCCAGGTCACGTACAATAATATCGCTGATTCATCCTTGTATGTATGTGTGTGTTTGTGTATATGCGCGTGCCATTTCATTTCATAACATAGACGATGATAGCTTTTTACATCATCCTGTACTTTGCAGTACTTAATTTTGACTTTTGCAATCATTCCTTATCCCCTATCTGCTAAAAATTTGGACGAACTCACTGGGTAGTGTATTCTTGGTTTATTTCCAACTTTCCTTCAATACGTTTTGTGATTGCCAAATTATCTTAGCCTACTTCCTCATTACTGGTAAAACAGTTTGATAATTCTTAACTATCTGTAACGTTCCGTAAAATAATCCACACGAAAACCGGTATATATATATATATATATATATATATATATATATATATATATATATATATATATATATATATATACATATGGTGGACTCTCATACTGAACGATAATTGAGGATCAGCATTGAATGGTGCCTTTCGTTTTACAATTATGCATGCTAGAAGCGGCTATTTTGGAGAAAATCTGTGATGGGAAAGATATATTTCATCTGTGCTTTCTTAAGTGTGATATTAGCCTATCGTTGCTCCAGGGAACAAAGCAACACTTTTTTAAAAGATATTTTAAGCAGGATTTTGTTGGCACACGGCTTCAGAGCGTGACGAAATTGACAACGGTGATTCAGTTTACTGTCTTCAAAACCCTTTCAATTTGTCTTTACAGTGCAAGAGTGGACGTCCAGCTGAACGCTTGGAATTTGGTAGTTTTCCACACAGAAAATTTTTGAAGCATATATACACACACACACACACACACACACACATATATATATATATATATATATATATATATATATGTGTGTGTGTATGTGTGTGTTTGTAAAATATAATTTGTAGGTCCGTGTTTACTAAATTAAAAATAATAGAGAATGCAACGGGAATAATTAAGATTAGTTACATACATGATAAAATAATTGCAAACCTTGATTAGATGCGATGCTCAAAGTTCATATTGTCTATATCATATTAATGCTTATAACTATTGCTCGAAAATAATATATTTTTATGTCTTTCAGTCGCCCTTTTATTAGAATAAAATTCTCTCACTTTTACAGAGCTTCCTCTCCGGTCAGTATTAACCTTAATACATCATATTAGAGAATAAACGCAACAGATTTGGCTCGTATATGAACTCACCATACCGAGTCCCCTTCCTACATTAGTAACCTTTCAACTAATTCAACAAGCTAATATTTTATTACATATTTTTTTGAAATTCTTATTCTGGGTACTTTATTTTTTAATTGTAACGTGTATACTGGAAATAAGAGCAAATTGATATATAAATCTTTCTCATTAAGATTTGCCACAATCACTTATAGTATGCCGCCTTGTTTTGAAATTTTTTAAGGTGTATATTATGGGTGATATTTATAAAATTTAATATGCTCAAAAAAGCAATTTGTTTATTTCCTTAAAATCCTAAATTTAGAGAAAAATATATGTCGGCTTAAACTAAAAAGAAAATCTCTGTTAGCAAACTTTTTCTAAAGAAACTGCATTTGTCAAAAGTAGATCCGTATATAATGCCTCGTATACTATTATTTTAGATGTGGATGTCAGAAACGGCTATTGACTGTACTGATGTTGTCGTTCACGAATCTATTCAGTATTCTATAGTTCATGATTTTCTATAGATTCCAGGGTTAGAAAATAACGTCTAATATGGAAATTGTGATGAAGTAAATGTGGATCATTCATTCCTATGTACAGGAAAATTACAACTATTGACCTATATGGAAGCTTTCTGCAATGTGCCATGCCGTTTTTATGTGCATAATTTGATAATGATTCAGCGGATTGAAATCTCTAAGATGACAAGGTTTGCTTCAGTTTGTTATATTCATGTCGGACAAATAGTTTTGGTAGACAAAATAAAATATGTATCCTTCCCTCAGTTCTATGTTAAATAGCAATACACTATTGGCTGTCGAGCTTTTGTAGAAAGTCTTTTCATGAAGGTGTTCATTGGATTATAGAAGGTAACGAGAAATTACCACCATAAATTTAAAATAAAAATTATTGGAAATCACCAATAATGAAGAAAACGTATTTTTGTAAAGAAATGATTGCAAAAATCCTGAAGTTATATATATTTTACTGAAAATTCCATTTTTTTAGTAGCAACAAACATGCGTTATAATTACCCACCGGAGGTGAGCCCGAACTGGTTTCAACCACAGGAATGTTTGTCTACGTAAAGGGTTAAACCATGTTAATGACTACAGTTAAAGATACTTTATTCGCGAAAAGAATGCCATATTCAACGGTACATAGACCATAAATATTGATTGTAATTTCCAGGAAAATTCTTATAAGGCATTTGATTTTGTCGAGTCTACTCGTCTATGCCATACAATACATTTTTTTCACTTCTGTTTTCGAACAAAAACCTATTATGCAGTTACATTGATATGGAAATGATTTTCTTTCCCCACGTTTATATTTTTATTCAATTCAGAAACAATTACAAACAGTATTTGTAAGGAATCATTTAGTAGAGGCTGTGAAGATGATAATAAGATAAAATATACAAACAAATCAAATATAATCAACATTAAATGATAAAGATACAGTGTATCAAATATAATTTCTGTATGATCACCAAATAATTAGAAATAGATAATGCAATAATGTTAATTAATAATAATCAAAATGGCACAAATAATAAATCAAAGAAAAGGAAATCTAATTGTACGGAATATAAAATCTTAACAATAAGTTTGATAATATTCGGATTAATCTAGATATAATATTGCTGTTTACGTTCAACTTGCTTTTTTAATGTTTGTAAATGTAACAAACATGATTATTTAGCTAACAAAATTCCAGTCATTTTATTATTGGCATCTCTGCTTCCTACAGTTTAACAGTCAGGAGAAATTTTATTCTACTCCTAAAACATAGTAACACATATATCTCTAACGTTAACAATGAATAACGGGAATCGTGTATACCTCGTCACTTTCTCTGTAATCAGATGTGTTCTGTCGAGGCTAAATCTTCGAAACATTGTATTTGCCGGACACCATCTAACTGGAGCTGCACAATAATGTTTCGAGCCTGATGAAGTACAGCATTATAACCGTTTCTTAAGATCAATGGGTAAAAAGAAAAAAAAACTTTGAGGTAGAGAAGCCTGAGGGTCTTAGTGAACATCTTCTATTTTGAAAATTACGGAATGGAAATGTAGATTCTTAAGTAAATGACAGTATCAAATAACAGAAACAACATCACTTGAGAACGACCGACGGCAATGACAACTAAAATGGATAGTACACAAAAAAAAGGAATAATCACGAATCTGACATTCCAGACTTCATTAATTGTGAAGGAAATTCTTCATCAATAATGGAAAAGTGATAAATGCTATTGGACTTGAAAAAACGTTTTTTCCGGAAAAAATTATTAAAAGATAAGGATTTTATAAATGTCTACCGACAGTAGTATTGGCTGCTCGGGCATTGAATGCTAAATGTTTCCTAATAGGGAAACGGCTAATTTTACTATTAACATCATCAACTGTGGATTTAACTTTTAGACTATGGTGGCGTCATAAATAAAACTACAATGCAGTCAAAGAAATTTCTAATATAAAACCGACTAGTGATTGTACCGTCATCAATATCTATGTACTTCTTTCTATTGATCCTTTCTCCTAGACAGAATGTTATGCAGTAAACTCTAACTCTGATGGCTTAAGACCATGTTAGTAACGACAAAAACGCTCAACTTCGACCCGATGTGTCGCAAATGGATCTGATCGAAAAGAAAAGGACGTGCGCTTGAACGCCAAAAAAATCGAACTTCACTTGAAATTTCGCTTCTAGAAACAGTATTAAAAATCACGCGTCACTGAAGAAATCCCAGACAGAATCAGTGCGCCACGATGAACGTCATTTCGTGCAAGATGCCTGAAGACTGGATATTTAATCCGAATATCTCATATGATCTCCTATGCATATGCTATATGCACATCAACATTTACATCGTTTATTTGAGTGTTGCTGCTTCGATGTCAGTATTTAATTAGGAACTATCCTAGGCATGCATTAGTATATTTGAATTAAGGCTACCACTAATGTTATGAATGATTTGCCATAGAGCAGTGTATTAAAATAAAAAAGTAAAATTTAACATCGTTGGCCATTTGCCATTCTTGAGCAAGTTTAAAAAAATGAAAAGAAGAAGAAGAAATGGAAGAAGAAGAAAAAGAAAACGATGATGAAGAATGAAAAAGAGTTGAGGAAGAGCGAAAGTAGAAGCATGATCTAGACGAAGGGTAAAAATAGAAAAAAAAACTTCAATGTATCGATCAATATGATAAAAATTGCTGAGAATGGGAATAAAAGTAGTAATAGGATAGAAGAGCGAAAATTTATAATAATAATAATGATAATAATAATAATAATAATAATGTCGAAAGGAATTGAAAATAAGGAAATTCTTTCTCTTCTAAATCAATAAAGATCTAATCACATTCCGGATTTTTTTTTCCTGCCATAATTCTATATTTGTTCATTCAATGACCCGCGTCTGGCCAAAGTCAGGCAAAATCATGGAAGTATTTAATTGGATCATCCTTAAACCTATTTATTTCTCCCCAGACGCGTCTTACGTTCAAATTTTTCGATTGTATGGGAAAACATGCATGGACAAAAATCACATTCTTGTAATGGCTGCAAAATATTATTTTATCTTCTGTGATTTGCATTTTATTCCCGATCTTTTTTTATTCGACGTTTTACTGTGTTTTCTGCTACTGGGTTAACGTCAAGTTGTTTTAGTTTTTTTGCGCATTGAAAAAAATTTATGTTAGGCTAGAGGTCATTAAACCCATTACAGTGTTAAGTGTTCAGTTCAGTAGCTTTCCATTCTCGTCTATTGATCTCAGTTGTTTTCGTTGGCACAGATTTGAATATAGAGACAGACAGAAACACAAAAACACATTTAAAATAAATGAACAGAGAAATAAGTAAAATGTTTTCAAGAAAGTTTAGCCTACTAAAGAACAGACACATGTATACCTTCGTATATATATATATATATATATATATATAGGATGTCCCAAATATTCGACATCATATTAAAAACAAGTATCTTAAAAACTACGAAGTCTAGATCAATTAAATTGAAGAATTTAGGTGTTGAATATCATAAGTTTATTATGGGACCAATTTCATAAGTCTCCAGTATGTACACGGCCTGTAAAGCACTCGTAAATTCGGTAGTTAAGCTCTTGCAAAACACGCTGTAGCATGACTCCGGTTACATTATCCAGAGCGGAATTGATTCTCTGCTTTAGTTCATCAATACTAACAGGAAGAAGGGGGCATTGACCACTCACTATCCATATAGCCATGAAAGGAAATCCCACGGTGACAAGTCCGGTGACCGCGGCCGCCATTTCATCAGAAAACTGTCTTCATTTCTACCACGTCCGATCCATCTCTCTGTCAGATTCTCATTGCGATAAGCACGTACTGTCATCTTCTATTAAATATAAAATCTTGATCTGTTTCTATATATTCTGTGAAAATTTGAGGTTATTTTAACAAGAATTAACATAATCATTGGCCTGCGAAATGATGTCATATTTTTTGCGTCACCTTATATATATATATATATATATATATATATAGCTTTTTAATTTATATTATTTTTATATTATTAACATTCGAATGTCACTCGTTTTCAAGGATTATTCTGTGTTTAGATAGACAACTGTTTTTTAATCCTGCTGTAGCTACACACACTTTGAAAATTAAAGGTGTAACATTCGAAATTACACGGGAAGAAATAATATAGAAAAGTAATATGTTTTATTCACAAATTTACCGATAAATCAAAACAATTTATTCTGAAACTTGAAAGATTTAATACATTTATATATAACATATTCCGCTATTATGAGGTGGAATGTATTGTTAGGTCTATGTTAGAATAGTCGATTCATTGTGTCCTGAAAGGCTATTTTTCTCTACATATAACATGGCGCACATTTATAAATCAACCATAAGTCCATGAATTCGATTTTGCTTCTTAATCTGGTCTGGTGCTCTTGCTAAATATCTCAAAATTCAAGACAGAATACAAAGACTGCGCTGCTATGTGTTCTATCATCTAAAGCTCTCGTAGTTTTACTGCTAAAATCTCTAGATATAACCGTAAATTCTATTCTATTAGTTCATTTACCCACGATTCTCACCTGTGCGATTCGTATCTATACTGTTGGATCCTTGCTACATACATACATCAAAGTTTAAATGCAACACAATTCGACATCCACAGTCTTCTTCTACCCTGTTCTTTTATTGTTCGTTATCCTCAATAAAAATTTCTCATCCCTTTTCACTCTTAGGAATTCGTCGTGTGTTAATGTTATTATCGCCACAATTTGGAAGGATGCACGCACAGACACACACATACACATGTATTATTATTATTATTATTATTATTATAAGAGATTATAATGAAGTCATTTTGAAATCGCTACCTAAAAGCTTTCATGTTTCCATATTATGACTGTTTTTCTCCAGGCAATAATAAGTAACTGGTGATTAAATCATTTTTGCGGAAATATAAAAACAAGTATTAATTCTTTTTTCTGAAAGTTGAAGGTAATGCAGAAGGTCAGGATTAAATATAGACTTGTGTGTTTGTCTTCATTATATTTCAGATCAACGCTAAAAAGAAATTTAAGATCAGAGGATGGATGTGGATGAGTTATTTTTTCATGTCACTATATCCGGGACATAGACATATATTATTGACGATTACTGGAATTATGCCAGAGAAAATGTATCGTGATTTTAGACAAATATGTCTGATTACCGCACCCTCTTTCAACAGATTGATCATGTCATAACCTGTCTGTATCCCGGTTTATCGTGTCATGAGAAATAACTCTCCCATTTCCAACCTCTGATCTTACTTTTCTGTTTAGCGTAGATCTGACATTTAATTGGTTAATCCAGACATACCCAAAAGTCTATTTTTAATTCTGACCTTATGTCCCATTTTTAACTTTTAAAAAAGAGGTAACACCTTGTTTTTAAATTTCCTTAAAAATCATTTAATCACCAGTTACTATCCATCGCCTTAGGAAATACAATCATAGTATTGAAAAATGAAATCTTTTGTACAGGCATCTCAACATGTACGTATTGCATTTTATTAGATCATTACAAAATTTCGCCCTAAATTAGAAAATGTAACAAGTTCACAAAAAATAACATGTATTTATCGAGTCCATTGTCTCCGTGATTTTTGACAACCGTCTGCTATATATCTACCATCTTTCTAGCGCTATTGTTGTACAAAAATTGTGTTTTAT
>CAHIKZ030000023.1:807500-915000 GCA_903632075.3 Acanthosepion pharaonis
GGAAAGACAGAAAAATAGGAAGAAAGAAAGACACAACATCCACCCATTTCACGAGAAAGGGAAGAAAAATAAAAAAAAAGTAAGAAATAAAAGAGAGGAGGCGGTTGCAGGTTTAGTTTTGTTGTTACTCACATCAATAAATTAGAATGGTCAATGCTATGTTTAAATTAAGGGGAGAAACGAAGGTTAAGAAAGGGATCATGAGCCGCTGATTTTGAGTCGACTGCATCCAGATGTCATATACTGTCCGATATAAATGGCTCTAATATTGTACACTAGAGACTGTCATTTCCTAGTAAAGATGAAAGGTAATTTAAAAACATACCTGACAAACTACATTCCTTGTGAGATAAAAAAGAACATATATTATCACACATGTAATGTATTAAATGTGCTGTTTAATTTCAGTATATCGGCCATTATTGCTGGCTCCTACTAATTGTCCGTTGAATCTCTAATCTACTGTTGAATCTTTACCATCCTCCAAATATATTTATACATTTGTTGCCAGCTGTTTTTTTATTCTGTTCTATATCATATGATGTCTGAATGGTTTATGATGGTATGTGATGTAATCAGAATTGTCAACGGATATTGTTAACCACGGTAAATTCCATTGGTATGGAAATTTCCAATTCTGATCAGTTGCATCAGGTAACAGTCAAAATTTTAAACGAATAATAATTCTTTCAGAACGGGTAAACTATATTTTAAAAATCCAGATAAATAGGAAAATGTGCGAACACCAAATTGTATAGGAGGTTCTGCATATCTGCGAACTGAGATGTTTTTGGCTGCTTTTCAGTGAACGTTCTGTTGGTGGATCACAGCTTTTCGATAGGCATCCGCCATCCGAAGCCAGTTCAGTGCCTGTTAATGAGTTGTCTGGAGCGATCAATCATAGGAAAAAGGGCAGAAATAGTTGAAAAATTCGTGAACTCCTTCACGAGGACCGCAGCCGATCAATCCATCAGATGGTCGGAATTAGTTACGAATTCTGCTAAGAGACTCCCAATTCAAACTTCATCATTTATTGCTTTGTTGCATAGTTTGTCCCTCGGCTCTCAATACTCGATCAAATGCAACGGCGTCTTGAACGTCTGATGAAATAAATGATTGCACCTGCGCATGACACTAGAAAGACTACATTAGAATAAGCTGAGTCGATTATTATTAAAATAAAAAGAAGTCGGTTTAACAATGTTCAGCTAAACGAAACAGCAAACTCCTAGGATTTCACAAGTAGCACTCATAGTTATGTTTTAAAAACACTATTAACTCGTTTGTATCCACAGCTTTTTTTAAAAAAAAAATCATATCACTCCAAGCTAGGCAGTAAAGGCACCAAGATGAAAGGCATTACGGAGTGTCAAAGAATATAGGTAGCGAAAAACATTAAGTAGCGAGAACAATTATAGAAAACCAAATTAAAGATCAAATTTAAGATCAAAGATAGCTGTAAAGAAAAAAACCGGAAGAGAGTTCCACAAGCTAGATGTACGAGAAAGGAAACTGTTAGCTTCTAAATCATGGTTAAAAATACTCATTTCAATTGTAAGTTTATGAGACATTGCCGCCAATAAACAAGTTGCAACAAAGGTAATGTCACCCGAACAATTATCATGAAACTATTTATAGAAAAGTTTCATGGAATTTATATTCCACTGGTGGGAACGTGATTGAAACCGAGATGCTATGAAAGAACAATTTACTGATTCTTCTTTGGATTTTGTCATTGTTCTTAAAATATACAGTGCTGTTCGATAAAAGTGATTCACCAGATTTTTTTTTTACTAAATGTTCTCTTCTCCGATGAAACGAAAGTTGAGCTAAATTCAAAGGATAAGCGATCTAAAATCCGAAGAAGAAGTTTTGAAAGCTCTTTGAATTTAGCAGTAAGTACTGTCAAGCATCCGTTCAGCATAATGTTTTGTGGATGCTTTTCTTTTAATGGAACTGGTTCTCTTAAAACCTATGGAAAATACCCTCGGGAGCGAGCAGTACAAGATAATTTTAGAGTCTTGTCTGCTACCTTCTGCTGAAAGGGTGATAATCGACCCCACCAAGCTCATTTTTATGCAGGATAATGCTCCCTGTCACAAATCAAAATTGATGAAGGAATACTTTGATGAGAAGCAGGTAAGTGTTATGACATGGCCGCCCCAATCTCCTGAACTCAATCGCATAGAAAATTTATTGAGCATTATAAAGTACAGGCTATCGAGAAAGCAGTTGAGCAACAAAGAGGATTTGATTGTGAATTTCATATCCGAATGGAATTCAATGCTTGCAGATCAGATTTGCCAGAACCTAATCAAGTCAATGCCAAAAAGGGTTGAAAAGGTTATTCAAAATAAAGGAGGACCCATAGATTATTAAATATTACGAATTATATTACCTATTATAAAAAATTATACTTCTATTATTCTTTATTTAAATCTGTTCGTTTATGTTTCTATTGATTACTAGTTGCAGGAAATAATGAGTCACTTTTTTTGAACAGAGTGTTTCCATTAATCTCATTTAGATCCAAAATTATAATTA
Organism: Acanthosepion pharaonis; assembly: GCA_903632075.3. Classification (NCBI taxonomy): domain Eukaryota; kingdom Metazoa; phylum Mollusca; class Cephalopoda; order Sepiida; family Sepiidae; genus Acanthosepion; species Acanthosepion pharaonis. The sequence goes on from CAHIKZ030000023.1 coordinate 810,045, forward strand.
TCAATAAAATACCTTAGGGTGAGTAAACTTTTTACTAGGTGGTCGGGAAGGAATATTATATTAGTAAGATTAAATATTAGTTTGACCCCAAAAACAATAGGCGAAAAATTTATAAGTAAAAAATCAGGTGAGTCATATTTTTGGGACAGCATAGTATAACAGGCACACTGAACCATATGTTCCTGCAATATTCTAATCATTGACGAAAGACTTATGAATATGTAAGTAGTTTCAGGCTAGAAAAATGAATACTTTCTTAGATTACTACAGCTGATCTATCTTAATTGAAACTATTTGCGATATGAGATAGTTGACAATCGGCTGACACCAGACACCAGCTTGTTTGAATGTAGATACAAGAAGCATGGAAAAGGATGTGGATGTTTCACAAACGATAAATAGAAAATCGATGCTGTCAATATTAAACAATTCAAATTTGTCAAAAATATATATACTACTGATAACCTCGATCAATAAATCACACATAATTGCGGTTGGAGAAAAGAAAAATGAATGAATTAATGTTTGTTTTCTATTTAAATTGAATTAATAATTGCGCTGATTTTACTTTGAGCTCTGTGGATTACATTCTATTTGGGATTATCCATACGGATTACCAAACTTTTCATTTTTATTCGCAAAACAATCAGTTTTATTCTTATTTTATTTTAATCCATCCAGGATAATGCACTCGAATTACGTCCTGCTGCGCAAATGCAACCACACCATACTGAAATACATGCGAGAAAGCTTAACGTATCTCCCCGATAAATTGTCATATGCTGTTTTATTCAATTTATTTTTTATCCCAACGATAAGTATAATATTCATTGGATGTCGTCATAAAGTCATTCTTTTCTTACATAGTCTTTTCCAAGAAGTTTGTACATAAAATTTGACTGTTAAAACATTATGAAATAATGTCGGCTAATAATTATAATCGATCACGTTCTTTGAATTTACTTTCTATTATTTTCTTTTACGAGATTAAAGTAAATACATATAGGATTCGAATAGATCTGAAGAAAAATCTATACCAAAATTAGATCTATATATATATATATATATATATATATATATATACAGAGAGAGAGAGAGAGAGAGAGAGAAGTGAGGAGAGTGTCAGACAGACAGAGTCAGAGTGAGAAATTGTGATAAATATATAGAGAGGGAAATGTGATGGAATAAAATATAATTTTGATATAAAATTAATTCTGTATGAAAATAACTCAAAACACAATAAGGGATTATATATGAAATCAAATAACCATTCGCTTCAGAAATCAGTTCTTATATCCATTTGTGATTTTCAAATCGTTTCTATGATATTCTTTATTACATCACCAAATGGATGAACGTAAAAGGCAACTACTGATGCCGCCCGTAAGCCAATAACCTACCTTAACCCAGTTCGTAAACAGTCATTTCAAAACAAACATGTAACTCGTCACGACTTCGTTCGTAGACAGAAAACGATTTTTACATTAAAGTTTTCTACAAGACAATCTACTTCTTTCAAGCTTATAACTACACTTTCAACAATCATTGATTCAGTTTTTGCTTAATTTTCTGATGCGCTTGATTTATTGTACTTGTCAGATTTTTTTTATTCTTTCTAGATGCTATTATCGTTGCGACTAAGTACGCTTTATACATCATCAGTTAAATTCTTTTGGCAGGCATATTGGTTTGGTTTGGATTATTTTATTTTATGTCCGATCAACGTCAATGGGTTCTTTAATGCCGATAAGATTTTTAGTATAGATTCGAATGGATAGAATATGCATTTTTTGGTTTAGATTGGTTTGGTTTATTTTATTTTACGGTATATCAAGCTCAATGGGTTATTTAATACCGATAAGATTTTTTTTATAGCTGTTAATATTTTGTTTTGTCAAAAATCTTTTTTCTGGTAATAATTTTCTTTCAAAATTGTATTGCTGATAATATTTTTTTTCAAAAAATGTATTGCTGGTATTAGTTAACTATTTACCATTTGCTGGGACCCAAACAGATGCTACCAACTCGAGTCAGGGTGGACCTGGGAACACCAGCAATTATGAGGTGGTACCACGCTCCTCAAAACTTTCTGACACAATACCTGTTGCTGGATGTAGTTTATCGTCTTACCCAGGACGCGGATATAGTTTAACGTCTTACCAAGGACGAAGTGACATCTTCGGTGCGTTGATTTTTATATTGTTTTATCCATTTAATGCTGTTTTTTCCCCTTTCTTGTTTCATATATCATTACAAGTAGTGGTTTAATAGATATAGGTTAGTCAAGAGTTTTTATCTAGAGTTCGAGAGTTTAGTCTCTCGATCAGGTAGGCATATCCATATATTCTTATTCGCAAAACAATCAGTTTTATTCTTATTTTATTTTAATCCATCCAGGATAATGCACTCGAATTACGTCCTGCTGCGCAAATGCAACCACAACATACTGAAATACATGCGAGAAAGCTTAACGTATCTCCCCGATAAATTGTCATATGCTGTTTTATTCAATTTATTTTTTATCCCAACGATAAGTATAATATTCATTGGATGTCGTCATAAAGTCATTCTTTTCTTACATAGTCTTTTCCAAGGAGTTTGTACATAAAATTTGACTGTTAAAACATTATGAAATAATGTCGGCTAATAATTATAATCGATTACGTTCTAGGAATTTACTTTCTATTGTTTTCGTTTACGAAATTAAAGTAAATACATATAGGATTCGAATAGATCTGAAGTTGTGATGTTATTTCCTTAAAATTATGACTGGAACTTGCTGTGATTTAAAACTATGTTGCTGAATCATCCTAACTTACATGTTAATTACCACACAATGGAAAATAAGTTCGAACCCTGCTAAAGGGTACAATTATTCATTACGTTTCTCGAATGGTCAGACCGATTGACGTAACTGAAACTGTTTGAAAACAATCGTCTACTGAAACATGTGTATCGTTATAAGTCATAAGCTGTCGTGTCTATTGAAGCATGTATCTATCGTTATAAGTAATAAGCTATAATTTTTCATTTGAATAAAAACCAGTAACTCATTTTAAAGTTACTTTGCTTACGGATCGAATACGAAAATAAAGGTAGTAGTTATGAACATCAAGTAGACCTGATCGAGAGATATGAATCCTCAAAAAGCAACTGAATCAGGTTTATACCGGAATACGGTCAGTATATCGAACAACATTCAGTAACATAGTATTTTTTCTTTTCTTTTTTCAAAATTTTTATTGTATGTGCTGTTCAAGGGGATTAGCAGTGAACCTACTCGATACTAGTGAGAAATTTATATTAATCTTCATTTTGTGTAGTAAGTAAGCAACTCATCATTGTCCACCAATTGTTCATATAAAACAGGCTGTAGAATTGTCATAGATTCAACAGTCACAACGAAACATTTTTTCATTAAAAGATTAGAATGCACTAATTAGTGAGGAAAAATAATTTATACACAAGTGTAATCAAAAAGCAGGCAGAGATTGAGAAATCAGAGAGCCGAGTTCGAATTCCAGTCGAATACATTACATTCACTTACATACTAATAAAATTCGGAAATGTATTAGTCCTCTTCTTCTCCCTCCAGCTATGGGTAAATAGCGGTACAGACTGGGTTCTATAGACTTGGATGGCAAGTGGTCAAGGAGATGGACAACTCTGAATTCAAAACCTGCGGAGGGTTGTTTGGGGGCATTGTGGCACGTAGTGCACCAGGTCTCTGTATTCAGCCCTTCAAAAAGTGTGGTTGGTTCTGCACAAAGCCTTTACCACTATAATCAAATCATATCTGCTGGTGTCTGGCTGTCCGTTCCAAGGAACTGAGCTACTTGACCCTCATACGTCGCGTACGACGGGAGAGTCCAGTATCACCATATGCAAAAAAAAAAATCGCTATCCAATATCTTTTAATATCATCATATTAAGGTAAAAAAAATGAATTGCTGAAATAATAATTACATTTGCTTTGATAGACATTGTTTTATGACTATGCATGTAATGTTCATATTATATTACCATATTAAATGTCTAATGAAATATATAGTGACTCAATGGAATATGAGAGTCGTAATCTAGACCCAGTCAATTTCGCTACGTTCACCATCGATTATTGTGGAAGTAGGTATCCATCTCATCTTCCACATATGTAGGTTAAATAGCAGTGTAAACTGGTCAATCTAACTGTGGCTATTAATCAATGAAAAACAAAATCTGAATTCTAAACTTTGTTTGCTCCTGGGAATAACTACTATTTGCTTCCTGCCAGTGCATAGAAGTTGGAGCTCTCCATCATCCGTGCCATTGGATGAGACCTAATTATTCTGATTCGAGGAAAACTGTGGGAAAAGGAATAGCAGCCCGTTGTCTCGTAATACAGCGCAACCAGTAATATTGTCTTAACACATGGGGGACATCCTGACAGACGACTATATATATATATATATATATATATATATATATATATATATATATATATATATATATATTGCGTTTCACCACAAGCAAGTCGGGAAGCCACTAGGACGCAAGGGGTTACAGAAGATTTGGAGCAAGATCAGATAGGAGTGATAGAGGAAAGGATGAAGAGAAGGATAGTGGATAGATCAAGGCAAATGGAGATGTCGATTGACATTACATTTGATTATAGCTCACAGGGAAACTGAAATAGGGAAGGGAGTTCCACAGGCGAGAGATGCGAGACCTGAAGCTATTGGAGTAGATATATATATAAAAAAAAATAGAAAGAGATAATTGCCATTATTTGCACTATTTTCAAACGGATTGTTGTCCTCGTCGTTGCAATTAAGCCCTATATGTAAACTACATAGAAATCCAAACTTAACCCTTTATTAGATATACGGGAATAGACAGTTGTTTTTCCACTGCTCATGTCTCTTCTTGTTTTTATTCTTAGTTTTATTAATGCACATTTATTGCTCTCCTTATTTCTACTGAGTGCAAGTAAACATCGTCCGTCAAAGGGCAATAACTAAGCATCGTGTCATACGTCATATATCAGGTGTATGCTATAGAGGTACATTTATTTTTCTTCTTAACATGTAGAGCTCTAATTTTCATAAATCACCTGGAATCAATTCAAATGGTCATGAAAGACTCGTATTGAACAGGCTATTTAAGGACACGAATCTAGTTTCTTGGTTTTTGTTTCATGTATTTTGATTAAATCCATAGCGGGAAAATCATTATCGATATGAAAATAAGAAAGAGAACGGTTTGGAATTTAATTTCATACTAAAGTATATAAATATAGAATCACAACCTGCCAAATACATAATTTCAAAGAAATATTTTCATTTTATTATTTGGCAATCTTAATTTGCTTAATGGATTCGGTAATTAAATAAACAGTTTAAGTGAGTCATTTAAGCTGCAAAATTGCTTACGTATTTGGGCAAATTGATGAGATTGTTTTCCTACGTTGCATTGTATTGTGATTGATATTCATAACAAATTACATAAAATAAAATTAAAGTAATACCTTTGATTATATTACGACAATTGTAAATTCAGCGTCCTATTTTTGAATTCTGGAAAATGGTGCGTTTCAAATTTATTATAATGAAGAGGTTTCTAAAGTTCTTTGGGTGTAGTGTCGTTGTTATATTCTCCTTGATTCAGTGTCCGACAAGGTTAAAATGGCCGACATGTCCTTTTCTTTATTGAAAAGTTGCGGCAACAAGAATGGATTCATAACTTACCTAGGTATGAAGTAACCAACAACTTACAGTTACCATTTTATTGTCGGTACGTTATCTACACATCCTTTTTGCAAGAATAATATAGGCTCTTCTCCGCACCCAGCTAAATGAAAGTAACAGAATAGCCCCAATGGTGGAAGAATTCAGTGTTGTCTTTCTTGGAGAAGGTCAGAAATTGAGGGTCAACTTTACGAACCGATGGTGATTTCCACAATATTCCTGTCAGTCAAGAATTTGGAGAGCAGATGGGCGCCGGCAAAATATATGAATGATCACTTAAAGCATCAAAAGAAAGACGAATAAAATAGACTGGCTCATATGCCCTCAGTTTCTGTCCCGATAATTGAATGAATCGAGGGACAGTTGATGATGATGATGATGATGACGCTGTTGTTGTTTATCATGATGATAATGAAGAAGACGGTGACGACGATGATGATGATGATGATGATGCTTTCAGTGATCATTCATATATTTTGCCGGCGCCCATCTGCTCTCCAAATTCTTGACTGACAGGAATATTGTGGAAATCACTATCGGTTCGTAAAGTAGTCCCTCAATCGAGGGACAGTTGATGATGATGATGATGATGATGATGATGATGATGATGATGATGATGATGACGCTGTTGTTGTTTATCATGACGATAATGAAAAAGACGGCGACGACGACGACGACGATGATGATGATGGTGATGATGGTGATGCTGTTTATGATGATGATGATGATGATGATGATGTAAGCAAGGGACAATGAGAATTCTAGAGTGAAAATATCCGTGAAATATCGAACATTTGCTGACATATAAATGAGATACAATAATTACAATAGATAAATGGATGATACAAAACGACAATTGCACCAAACTATTCCGTGTGGAATCATTTCCAGTATTGCATTCATTCCTCTGTCTGAAGCCAAACTTTGCAACTTTTTTCCCCTATTCAGTATCTTGGCAACGCCTGTAAACCAGCTTCTTCAACATAAATTCACCGGCTTCTGTCGTTCCAGTCTGTTCAAGATACGGCGTATTCACATGCACATATCATTTGTAAAATGTCTAGACTGACACCAGGTGAATTTGAAATTGTCTTTACGCTTGCTTAAGCGTTGGCCGATAAAATCTGACCGCGTCTTTATATTGTTCACTTCTTAACTCATGTATGCAAACCGTCGGCTTCTGAGAACCGAGATAATAGATAAAAGCAACGGCACAACTGCAGTCGAGAAAAGATAAAATTAAAGGGAGAAGTTGAAGTAGTCGGAAAGGTAAAAAGTTTTGCAGTTGCAAACAACGTTTTGAAGAATTATCATAAGTATCTACATATACAAAGGATCCGTATGTGGAACACGAATACATTTAAGATTGATATCTTTTGGAAAAATAAAACTCTGGAGAATTTTCAAGAACCAGGCATGAATAAGTCTCTAGGAGACTTGTAGATCCCAAAGACGTTACTAACGCTTACAAAAATAGAGTAAGGTGCAAATTTTAGTGTTTCTTGTAAACAATGTTTTTATCTATCAAAGTGTATATATAAGAGAGCAATACTTGTTATGTTAGCTTTCAGACTAGGAGAATCGGGTTCGAATCTCGCCGTTGTCGATTTGACAGGGAGGGGTTATTTCTGGAATTTTGCTTGAAAAATTATATCATGAGTTCTCTAAAGACATGGGAGTGTTGGTACTGCTTGTTTGGAAGGCCACGATGATTTGTGATGTCACAAGTCATTATAACCGAGAGCTGAGAAAGATAAACACAGTCCTGCTCAGCATAGTTGCATTATAAAACAGAATAGAGAACTGCTGGAATAGGACATACACAACTATGCGTTTACAGCTCGTTCAGCAGAGGTGGGAAATTTGATTGACGACAAGATGTCTGCTGAGGTCAGATAAAATTGCCGATCTTCTTTGAAATTTCTCAAGATCTCTAGATACTTAGCATAAACGTTATACCTGATGTGGCAACGATGTTTATTCTGTTTAAGTAATAAAAATATAATGGTGACATTTTTTTTGTTTTTTTTTCCCGACATATTCTATGCTTCATGCTGTAACAAATAATGCCTTCTCATCTACTACTGATATTTTACTCAGAAAATTTCAATTAGAAGATTATCTGTTTTCAATTTATTAAGATATATTGCTTCATGGTGATGTCATGTATTGTACCAATCATGATCAGAAATGTCTAAACTATAAACTGTATGCAATCACTTTATAAGGTCAATTTTTAAAATGATTTTGAGTATGTGAAATTTACGTGTCCCAGAAATGACCACAAAACTTCGAGGACTGGTGCTACAGAATAGAAAACAATGTAATTTAACAAATAATAGAAGACAAATCCCTTGAGAACTACCACCAGCAGGAACAACTCAAATGGATATCACATATAACTCAAAGAAAAGAAATGATGACTTAATAAATATGTTGTCATTCCCTACAACGCTAAATAAAATATTAGGAAGAAATCACCCTTCATTAGAAGAAAGATCTATAAATGCTACTTGATTTGAAAAACCTATTTTCCGGCAACAATATTTTAAAGGAAAAGATATATATATATATACATTTCAATCGAAATCAGTACTGGCTGATCTGTTAATAATAGCTGTTTCCTTATAACGAAACGGCTAATTTTACCATTACCGTTACTGCGAAATGAACTTGATAGACTATCTCTGAACATAAAAAAATGATCACTGATTACAGTACCCGCACATGCGCACTTACATTTATTTTCTTTTTCATAAGCTGTATAAATGCTTGCTCATGTTTCCGTCAAATTTAACATTCGTGAATGGAAGCTAATATGCCAAATCAGTTGTTTTTTGCTTCCATTATAATGTTACTATTAAAAGCCGAGTATGTTCCAATTTCATAATCTAAAAAAAATCGGCTAGCATGAAAAATATCACGCAATAACCAGAAGCTAATTTTCAAATTAAATTATTTAAAATAAAAGCTACTAACAGCATACAACTACACAAAAATCTAATAAAAGCTGTCTTTTTGGAACGATGTTTGCATGAATCTGAAATTGAAATAAATTGTACGAATAAAACTAAAGTAATTAATCGGCAAATGAAAGTCAAGCAAAAGTGCTAGTTTGGGTTAGAAGTGGAATAAAAGTAACTGGATCAATCTTTAGTTGCGGTGTCAACATCAAAAATACTTTATTTCAATTATACCGAGATCCAAACATCTGACAGACTACACTTTAAGGGTCATCTATAGTTGCATTCAATTTTATGTTTATGGGCCAACTAATTTAGTCATCGATAAAATCAAACTATATAAATATAAACCATAAAAGGAAATGAAGCTGGTTATACGAAGGGAGATAAAGAAGAGTTATACGTTCAGTAATTATGGATCGCGTTATAATTCTGCTTAATCTTTCGTTCCTCAGATGAGTAGCGTGTACGTTACACCTTGCTAATAGTTCCTAAGTAATGAACTATTCAGTTTTGATCGCGAAAGGCACATAGATTTTTTTTTTATTTTTGGTTTGCATGAAAGAAAGAAAGAAAAAGAGAAAGAAAGAACCAATAAAAGAAAGGATAAAAGTAAGATAAAGTGGATTCGTTATCAGTCTTATAGTTTTAATGTCAACTTCAACTGTAATCTTGCGGCTGGACTGAAAATGTAGGCATAAATCCTCTGTCATAAATACTCTTAGCACGAAAAGAGATATTCTTGAATGCAAATTATAGTTCTGAATGTTTTTAAGAAATCACTCTTCAAACTTTAGTATCAGGAGTGAAAGTTAGCCTCAGTGGATGGGAAGGGACTTGTTGAAGCTTTAATTTGACCTTAACATCAAGCAGAACATTTGAGGAGGCTCAGTTGCTGACTTTTTTGAACCATAGGTAAGTTCAGATTTTTGTCATTTCACTAAACATCTGCACTTTGGTATAAGCAGTGTTTGGATCATAATTCATAGTGGCCGAGTGCTAATGGATATATATATATATATATATATATATATATATATATATATATATATATAATGTATGATACAGCTCACATAAAATGTAATAAGGAAAATGAATCTGTTCAAGAGGAACGAATCGTAAAATCTATTTTAAAACCAAAATTTGCATTACGATGAATACGAAAGTAATAATGCTCTCTATCCCCTCATTTTCTCTCTCTCCCTCTCTCTCTCTCTCTCTCTCTCTCTCTCTATGTATCTATTCATCTCTTTAAATATTATTGGCAAATAAGACATTGTGTAACTCTACCAAATTTACGCGTGAAATAACGGCGTGATCTAAAATTTTGTATGTTAAATGCGGAAGATGTAATCAGTGCAATTATAGAAGTATTGGCCATTGTAAAAACGGCAATTAACCCTAATTTACTAAACAAAAGAAATAAATGAATCGTCACATATAGATATAAAAATAAATACCCCCTGAAAAATTTGAACCAGATTCAGTTCAATTCAAATCATATATCCTCCTCTTTTATTCTTACTGTTAAATATGCAGTATATCTAAATTTATAAACGGTGAATAAAACGACCTTAAAGCATAAAAATTACCACCCCTAATATAGGGGATGGTTTAATACGACAATTAGAAAAAAAAAACTAACCTTTAATCCTGTTGTGTATTGGAACTGTTAAGTAGGCTAATATGCTTGCGCCATGGATTCCCGTAGGCTAACACTAGCCTCGGTATGGTAACTTCCGATATACATAGATCTAGTTGAAACAATTCACTTTATAACGCTGTCGTACAATTATAAATTTAATAAAATTACGTTTACTACTTGATATAACATTTAATTGCTATATCCAAGAGACGATTACACAACAATTTACAAACATTACGCTGTGCAACACGTACCAGAAAGAAGTAACGTAAACAAAACCTTCGTTCTTTAATTGCAGAGCCATGGGTGCGTTCACATTTATTATAATTTTTAAAGAGTAGTGTTAAATAACATTTAGGATAAAATACAATGGACATTTTCAAATAAATTTTATTATCATTGTGGTGTTAAATAACAACCATGTTTAGTGTAAGATGCAAATCTTATTTTTCAATAACATATATTATAGGTTATATTGTCTTCTGCGTTGTTAAACAAGGAAAAAAATTAAAGTTGCATAAACTCATTATTTCTCATTACAGAATAAAAACATAAGACACTGACACAGATAATTGAAACCTATGAAAATTACTAGGATCATTAACATCTGATGAAAAGAGCTCATCATAATAAACATCATTTAAAGTTTCGATATATCTGCCACATATCTGATATCCATTACTATGAATATCAGATAAAATCAAGAGAATTTACGTAGATTTTAGATGTCGAGTCATATATAGGTCGGATTATACCGGGAAAAATCCTGTATTAATTTTACTTAGATTTGTATGTACAACAAGTGTAAACTCAGAAATGTTTTGTATTGGAGATTGTAGAGCGAATGCCAAGCAGTAGAGTCTGCCGTTTCCAAAATTAATGTCGTAGTTAATTGCGTCATGCTGCTCTTAAAATACAGACAGTGTCCAACGGAACCTACTCTACTGAGCATTCGACAAAATCATAACAATGAGCATGCGCGAAATTACTAATATAAAATGGCGGTATATATATATATATATATATATATATATATATATATATATATATATATATATATATATAAATATATAAATGTGCATATATGTATATTATGTATACATATGTATGAATTTACACTATTTATTCATTTATTCGCATGCTGGAAACTACTAATATAAAATGGTGACATATATATATATATATATATATATATATATATATATATGATGAATAGATATGTATGAATTTACATTTATTTATCTGTGTGAATTTGTGTGTGTATGTTATTTATCATGTGTAATTCAGCGCACGCGTCTGGATAAATATTCGTACAAAGGCATGCATCTATATTTGCATCCTAATATATTCATGTTTATCAATCCACATATGTTTGTTTCTCAGTCCGTTAATATCTCTCAAATGCAAAGTTCTATAGACACGTCGCAATTGATTTCTTGTCTGGGGCAATAGGATTTTAATTCTCTTAAACCATGTTTTGCGAGTGTATATTTACGCTGGAATATTGGCAGAAATCTTCCAGCCTATTTATAAAGAGATATATAGCACGATATTGTTGTAAAATGTGAACCTGGATAGAATATGCGCAAAATTTTCAATTTGTTTGACATTGCATTTATTCGAAATTATTTGGCATTTAAACAAGTTCGTACAAATTAAATGCACACACACACACACATACACAGACACACGTATATATATATATATATATATATATATTAAATATAATTAGAATAGATCGTAACCCCCCACAAAAAAAAAAAAAAAAAAAAAAAAACATGCACACAGGGTGACCAAATACAATGATCGCTCACATACATGGACGCACACTCATATATGGGAGACACGAGGGATATATATATGTGTATGTACACATACATACATACATTTATGTATGTATATGCGGATGTTGACAACTTAAGAACGTGTGTGTGTGTGTGTGTGTGTGTGTGTGCGTGTGTATGTATGTGTGTGTGTGTGTGTGTGTGTGTGTGTGTGTGTGTGTGTGTACTGGTTCCATGTAGCTTGGGAAATATGTGTGTATATGTGTGTGTGTACTGACTACTTGTAGTGGGATAGTGTGTATGTGCGTATGTGTGTGTATGCGTGTATAAGTACAAAAAAGTTTACGAATTCCTCGTAGTAAGGAAATATACGCACGCATATATACACGCATGCTGACAGGAACACGCCAAAATAGAAACAGATCCAAGAGCACATAGAGGTCACTAAAACATTAAAAGATTAAATGCCGATAACTACTCGCTGGACAAACCTTAATTGTTTTATGACCCTTCACGCAGAACTCTTCATTGACAATTCTAGAAAGAAAATTCGGATTGCCAACACACAAACAGAATGTCTCATATCGAGAATATTCCACATTGAACATGAAGAAAAATTAATCATTTTAATAATATGTAAAAATCTCCACTTTCACCTGAAGACGGTTGCGAGACCAGACCAGAAACACGTGTCGTGAAATTATGTAAAACAAAGTATAATATTTTTTCTCAATAAATCCACATTACAACCAAAAACGTTTGCGGCACCCCTCTTCTTTTTAATATACATACTTTTCTCTCGTTGGAACCACTACAACATATTTCTTTTATATATATATATATATATAGTTTATGCAAGACTAGGTAATCCGTATGGGCAGACCCAAGATAGATGATATCCGGAGAGCTCAATATAGTCAGAGCAAATATGTTTGAATAAAAAACAGACCACTTTAAGATTTCATGTAATAAATTATTTCACCACAGAACTTTTAATGGGCTGTGGATCATTAGACTTTACTTCCAGAACGGCTCGTCAAAAATGTGTAAATTTCTTTTCATTTTTCATTTCAACCATTGGAAGTAAAGTCTGATGATCCAGAGCCTTTTAAAAGAGCTGTGGTGAAATACTTTATTACATGGAACCTTAAAGTGGTCTATATATTGAAGATGAAATAGAACTAATATATTTATATTTATTTGCAAAATATAAAATTAGGGGTTTTGTATATATATATTTTGAAACATGGTTGAAATTACGCCTGTCCGCAAAATAATTTATATTTTAAATCAATTAATTTATAATATATATATATATATATATATATATATATATATATATATATATATGTGTGTGTGTGTGTGTGTGTGTGTGTGTGTGTGTGTGTGCGTGTAAAAGATGAAGCTAACATGTCAGCCATCATCGCAACCCGGCTTTCTAGTATAAAGTCTCCTCGGGCAAGTTGAGGAAAGTACAAGCCAAAGTAACCTACTCCAGTAAACCAGAACACCGCAAGTGAGAAGATAAATGTATGAGGATGGGAGAAATCGCGAGAGAGGAGGAACAATTTGTAAGTGAAGAAAAAGATGGAAAGAAATTAATTATTTCATTTCGCGCATACGTCTTCATAAGTATCTAAAAAAAAAAATTGCTTAATGACTGCAAACTGACAATCTCATTTTTCTCATTTAGTAAGAGATTTTACATTTAACCTTTTCTTAACTATCTTAATTCTCTCTCTTTAGCTATTGTGGCCTTGTTTATAGTTAACTATAAAAATATACTTAGCCATAACAATATCCCAAGAACAAAAACCCAAAACCTCTGGAAAAGAATAAAAATCATAGTCCTATTATGTCCATCAGATGATCCGACAAAGCGATCACATAATTAATTTTAGAAAAAAAGGATTATAAAAAGAAATTACAGCACATGTTAGATGACTGATTTAAATTTACCAAATGAAATTAAAAAAAAAAAAAAAAAAAAAAACACGGAGGCTCTGTAATGATCCGTCAACACACTTATAACATCAGAAAATGCCGACGTAGTTTCTTTAATGATATAATTATCACATTTTACAATCACTTATGTGCCATACGTGATACATGCTTAGTCGATCATGCCTCTTTCGATACATGACTGACGAAGCAGATTTTTCCGGCAGTGTGTTGCCATTTCTTTCTACGGTAGACCAGTTGCCATCGCAGTCTGCCCTGCTATTTATCCATAGCTGGAGAGAGAAGGAGAGGATTCATACCTTACCAAACGTATTAACTCGTAAATGAATATAATGAAATTCGAACTCAGCTCACCGATACCTCAATCCGAGACGCTATCCATCACCCTGCCTCCCATATTTACCTGTCAATTATAGCATCACATCAACTCAAGAATTCCTCAAAATTCAAAATCTGTACAGACAGACCAAAATATTTTAGCGTCACATTACTTTGACAATTTATTCACAAGTGTCCTTGTTGATGAAAAATAGACACAATCTTTAACTTTCTATATGAAAATAATTCAGTTCAACATTCATCTATCAAACCAAATATCCTAAAATTTGATTGCATGCCTGCGCAACAAATGTCTTTTTCTAAGACTATAATACCAGTATCTACACGCAAAGTAATTGTGTTTTTTTATAGGAAATCAAATCGGCTCGTGGTTCTTCAACTATTAAATATCCTACGTAGAAAACACGATATTTAAATAAGTTACTAAACCCAAAATATATATCCACTATGTCGAGGATATATTTATTTTTGAGAAAAACAAACACAAAATAGATATCTATAAACCACATTAGAAAAAAATAACACTGATCATATATTTACCTATGAAATTAGTAAAAAAAAATAAACTCCCATTCCTAGAGGTTCGCGTAGTATTTAGCAATAAAGCATTCACTACTTCATTATATAAAATCCCAGTAGCAGAATCTCTTGCCACCTTAACTTTAAAAGTAAATGTCCAATTATGTATGAAATAGAAGTTATAAGAAGTTCCCTAACAAGAGTACACGCGAATTTATCCTCTCATCTACTTTTTCTTAAACAACTCAATAATGGGAAACAGACTCTAGTTAAAAATAGCATTACTTACTAGTTCACTGGCCACCAGATTACGCTATTTCTTTCTTATAGTAATGTAGAACATACAGATAAAAAATACCATTAACATCTTCCATAAAAGAAACAAATACATCTTAATCATAAAGAATACATTTTTTTCTCTTAGAAATGAAATACACAACCCCAGTCGAGCAACACAAGAAGACCAGACAATGTACGTTACGCCTATCTATTGATAGCACAATCACAACTCATTTAAACAGAAACGAAAACATACCAAACTCTACCCGCAATATACTAGTAAAAAAAAAGTATAATAACCTCACCCACATATTAAAAATTAATGGAAGCATCAATAATAAGAAAAGACATCGCAAACCCTTAAAATTAACTATGAGCACGACAAAAATTTGCTTATCGTATTTTGGAAAATAAAGCATTCCTATAACATTAGAGTCATACATAAAAACATACATTCTATTAAAACTAAAAAGATAAAAAATCGTCCTTGGCAATGGCTCAAAAATAGCTGAAAGTGCTTGGATATTGAGAATATTTGTACAGTTATTACACACTTTATATCCAGAAAAGAATACACTTATGCGAGCACAAGAAATATTAAAGAAAAGGCAATATAAATATGGTTAGAATCTCCGACTGGTACCAATTCAGTCGGGTTTCGATCCTAGCTAGAGGCAACCGGATGTCTATCCGCACTGATGACTATATATATATATATATATATATATATATATATATATATATATATATATATATATATATATATATATATATATATACAAAAAAACGCACACACATAAGATATCAAACTAACATGCCAAAATTAGATTGCCTTACATTTTTTTAAAATATCAGAAACTATCCTAAAAGATTTGCTAGTTTATATGTATAGGTATGTTTTTATGTGTGTGTGTTTGTGTATGGTATTTAAGTCCAATATTGTCTTTCCAGAGATCACATAAGTTTTAAATATAAAATTTTGTACCATGATTTTCGGTAAATTTTATTTTCTTAGCAATACTTTGTTTAGATATTTTTTAAATGATTACAAAATATTTTGTCTCTCTCTGTAGATTCATAATCCGTTTTCTTTCTACTAATCGTATTTCGTATCCAGGCTTGGCATTTCGCTTTTGCTATAACACATTTATGTATTTACAATTTCTCGGCAACAATTTTGTAACAGTGTATATTAAGTTGTGTATCCGCGTCACGATGCTTAACAACACTCCGATAATTTACCGAGTTTCTCAGCTTCCGCGTTTGCCTTTCTGATGCTGCTGCGATAATCAGTCCAACCGTTCCTAAGTGAAGACGAAAACAATGCTTTGATGGTTAGAAGTCCGTCAAACTAAGTTAAGAGCACAGTAGGTCACAATTGAAATTCAAATTGCAGCACTAATCAACTGATCAACAAGTGTAGAACGCAATGTCTTCGGGAGGAAATCCGATGAATGCCGGCATATAATTTTTCACTTGAAAGCTGGAAAGAGAATCTATTCTCTTTGAAGAGTGCATATAATGTTAACAACTTTTTTTTTTCTCCATTGAATTATTACCTGCAAAACGGAACAAACCATAGCACGTGCAGCGGATGCACGCAAAAAAAAAAAATTCTCGCTGAGGCTTCAAAGTATCATACCTGTCGATTGTTATAGGTGAACTGAAAAATCTAGAATCATAGAAATATCGAAATTAAAACAATAAAAACACGTGATAATATTCTAAAAGAACATTTCATAAAAGAAACTCAGATTGAGTTTTAATTATCATACGCTTGCAGCAGACAATGAAACCACAAAATTGCTGAACATCCATATTTTTTTTTTAATGAAAGGAAAGAAATTATGAAACCAAAATAAATTAGCTGTTATCTCTTTTGTGGTTTCAAATATAAAAATATAATCACTCAATGCAAGTGAAAAATATTAAAACACTGAAAAATATGTAAATAAAAATCAAACATTGTCACGATGGGAAACCATCTGATTTTAAATGTGCAAATTCGACAATCGAATGAAATTGCCTAACAACACATCATAGAAATAGAACATTCTATTATAAGGACATGAGTAATGGCATTATATCGCCTCTTGACATCCCGGGTCGCATAATGATGTTACGTTTGGCGTCCAAAGCGTTCACAATTATATACTATTCCATAAGAATATAAAAGCTTTGAGCATCAATCATTAAAAATGGCTTCGAGCGAATAAACCCTGAGTTTCTTACCGTAAACTGTTCTTTGTAAATCTTGAACTGGCGTTAGAGAAAAACAAAATAAAAATATCTAGCAAATAAATGAAACAATATCAGGTGAGGACTTTCATCAGTAGCGACGCTTAATAGGGAGAACTTACATAATTCCAAGAAACAATTATTAAATAGTCTATATATTTGCTTAGCACACTACTTCAAACACAAGTTTAGCTAGGGAATACCATCTACATTACGAAGATTCATAATAATGAACTGGATAAAAATATTTTCCGGGTAGATAGATTTAAGTGAAAACCTCTTAAAATCTCAATAAATAGCGAGTGTCTCAACCTATAAGGACAAAGCTAATGTGAATATTACCATTACAACATATTTAAGAATCTGATTTATGCGCTTTTTTATATGAAAGGAAATGTTTTAAGATAAGGAAAGGTAATGCAATGAGACCTGAACAAGAATTACGATCTGAGGTCTGTCAAATGATAGCAGTTTTGAATTATACAAAAATACCGATACTAAATATGGAAAGAAAAATAGCTGAATATGAAATCAGTGGTTATATATAAAACATTCTCAAAATCTTGAGTATTATGCCATTTTACTTGATAACGGTTTCCTATTATATTATTGAATGTCATGCTTATTTCTCATCGTTAAATATCTTAAATATTTAATTCTAATATTTAAAAACTTAAAATATCTAATATAAATACAATGTCAATCGTTATCTTCACCTATCTGAATTCCTGTTCTTTTATTTTTTCTTTATTTGACAAAGATTTTTCCATAAATTTTTCACACTCGGTCATTGCATCATATTGGCTTTATTGCCTTGTTCTTTATTTCTTTTAATTTGTTGAAGAATATTTTCTCTGCGTAAAAGTGTCTCTCAAGTCCAAAATATTCAGGAGGCGAAGGTCAATTTCAATCCTAAATTCCTGCGTTCAAGTTCGCACTGATAAACTTGGGAAAACGATGGATATATTTCTCTTCGCCCTGCAAACTTTTAAGAGTATATTCCGTTTATCAAGTCTTTGTTAATAGCCAGACTTACAAAACCACAAAATGTGAATGGAGAATTCAAGGCGAAACTACATCATATATCCGTTACAAGATATCATGACATTTCGCTAATAAGTAAGAAAAGTAATCAATGCAGCCAGACACACTATCGTGATAATTTATACTGGAGAAGCATGTTGTTACATATGAACATTGTAATTTAAGTTGATCATGAAATAAGCAAGAACTTATGTGATTCCTATTTATTTTACTTTAAAGAAACACTTGTTAAGAGATGATTTTTTCTCCCTAATAATTTTGTGAAGATAGTTTGCTTGTCGACAGACACTTTTCACCGCCACATTCACTCGTGACGGAATGGTTTGTAATTATTTGTATTCGTCTCATATCACTGGCAAATATCGGACATGAAATCTCCTTAGTACTCTCGTTGATGTCAGTGAAATTGTTTTTTGGAACAGATGCTCTTACGTCTTGGATAACAATTTTTCGAATATCCGTTACAGTCTTTCTCGATTCATTCTTTATTACTCTGAACATCTACCTAATATCTATTCCATAATTTATTCAGTTCTCTCGCATGGTATAATAATTCCGTTTCTTGAAGAAATGTCTTTAAATTTTCTCCTGTGATCGAGATAAAGAGTAAAAAACATGCTCATGTAAGCGACACGATGCCCCTCAAAAAAAAAATGAATAAAAAATAAGAAACAGGAAATTTTAGATTTACCATATAAAACAATAACTATTTATCTTATTATATCTATAAAAGGAGGTACGGTGGTGAAATGGATAGCTGCTGGGATTGTGGAATCGGAGAGCCGAGTTCGAATTCCAGTCGAATCCGTTGCATTCATTTACGTGCTAATACCTTCTTCTCCAGCCATTGGGTAAATAGCATAACAGACTGGGTTTTTGGATGGCAACTGATCTGCTGCAGGAAGAAATAGCAAACTACTTCGGGGAAAAAGATACATGATCGCTTAAGCATGCATCACAGAAAGTCATAAGTGACTGATATTTATACAATAAAATATTAACACATAAATTGTTTAACCGTTTGTTGTTTCAAGATGATGCAGTTATCAAATATTCAACGCGAGTTGATTGTTCTTTTTACGAAAGAATATCTAAAAGAAATTTTGTCAGATTTGTTTTGTTTGGGCACATCTAACACTTGTTTTTGTTCCATTATAAGCTAGTTCATTTCTATCCTTTGCTTTTGTTTCAAATAACCAATGTTCCCGTTTTTTGTTTTTTTTGTTTCTGTTTTTTTAGGAGGGGGACTCTGTCTTTCATTTTTTTAGGAGGGGGCACTCTGTCTTTCATTTTTTTCAATTTATCTAATTTTTTGCTTTTTACGAGTAAACTGAATTAAACGATATTGTCTTCGTAAAAACGTAATTGTATATGTGATAGTATGGGGACATTTTTCATGAACGAAAACTTTAGTATCAGTTAGGGAGTTGTTTCATGGGATTTATTTTCTTAATACATGCCGAGGATCAAGTTTCCGGTTCCTTCTCAAGTGCATTTAATCTCTAGAATTCTGACTACTCCTATCCTCTGAAGTTGTATTTACTATTTATTTATGAATATTTTTCCCAAGTAGGGGTAGATAGGTTCGTCTATCGTCCGTTTCGCTCAAATACTCGTTTTCCTTTTAGCATGAGTATATATTCATACTTCTTTCCTTCTTTAGGATAGAATTTCCAATTACTTCTTCACGTTCTCTTTCAGTCCCAGTAAACCCTTTGGTCTTAGTGGCATTATCACCTTGATTTGGGTTAACTGATTAAAATAAATGTTCAGTATTATTTAGAAATTTTACTCGTGCTCATATTATTATAATACCGGTTATGTTTAAATAGAAAATTCCTATAATTTACATTCTACTCCTCATATTTTAAAAAATTGAGAAATCTCCATGTCTTTTTAGACAGAAATTATATTTTTGAAGTATTTAATGTTGCATTTGGTGTAATGTTTTCTATTGACGGTATGTATTGTGCAAACCCAAATGACTTTTACATTTTTCAAGTTTTCCTACCGGATCCCAACAAGAGTCCTCACCATGGAAACGTCATCGTGACATGTTCCACGGAACATCGGATTTGGAACTATTCAGACTATCAACATGATGATTCATGCAGTGGTAGGTGGGTAAATTGATCGTTTTAACATTCATTCGCTTAATGTCAGCTATATTCCTGCTAAGGACGTTGAAATTCCATTGTACCAATAAGACAGCCAAAGTGTTTATCACTGATTTTCTTTTTTTGTGTTAAACGCCCGACTCCGTTGTTCACTTTTTAAAAATTTATCCTTCTTTGGAATATCTATCCACTTCACTGATCCCTAGGAATTTATCAACTTCTTTTTGTTCTAGTTCCACAATCTTTTGTGTAAAATTCGAGATCTATTAAGTGTGTTTCAGTAAACTTCCTTTTTTGAATGTTACTTTTGCAAATTTATAAAATCCGATGTCCATACTGTTGACATCATTGAAACATTTTACAGTATTAAAATGACGTTCTAAATTATTTTCGTTTTTGGCAAAAGGTTTGTGTTCAGTTATGTCGAATAACCTATTGGTGCTTGGTGCATATTTTCTTCCAATGGTTCTCAATGTTTCATCCACGCGAAAAAAAGGAATGATAACACTAAATAACTGCAGTGAAGACAAGGATTCTCCTTGAGTAAAAAAAATCCTAATCCAATATTCAACGGACTGGAATTCACTGTGCGTAATGTATAATGTTGTTCCCAGAGTTCCATGTTATGTTTCCGGAAATTGATGCACATTGAAGCGACTGTATCGATTTCTTATGTCTTAAGTATCAAAGAGTGTGGCACATTATCAAAGGTTTTAAATAATCCATATAAGCTGTGCTTACATTTCTTTCTTTCTTTCTTTCATTCTTCTTTTTTCTTTCTTTCTTCTTTTTCTTTCTTTCTTTCTTTCTTTCTTTCTTTCATTCTTTCTTTCTTTCTTTCTTTCTTTCTTTTTCTTTCTTTCTTCTTTCATTCTTCTTTTTTCTTTCTTTCTTTTTCATTCTTTTCTTTTTTTCTTTTTTTTTTTTTCTTTTTTTTTTCTTTCTTTTTTTCTTTCTTTTTTTCATTCTTTCTTTTTCTTTCTTTCTTCTTTCATCCTTTCTTTTTTTCTTTCTTTCTTTCTTTCTTTCTTTCTTTCTATTTTCTCTCTTTCTTTCTTTCTTTCTTTCATTCATTCTTTCATTCTTTCTTCTTTTTCTTTCTTTCATTCATTCATTCTTTCTTTCTTTCTTTCTATGTTCCAGGATCATTTTCTTTATCAAAACGTAATCTTTGCAACCACATGAACCTGTTCGACATGGTTTCTGTTTGACGGGAATAAATTTATTTTCGTCGAGTATAACGTACAATAAGTGAGTAAAGATGTGATTATTTTTTTTTCAATTTTGAAGAGACATCTTATTGTCCTATGATTTTTCAGATCATATAATTCACCAGATTTTTTATGGAGTTATGTAATATCATCATTGATCCATTCTGTAAATTAATTAGGATTATTAGTATTTTTTTTTGTAATATCCATTTGTAGAAGAGACTTTTAAATCGCAGACGCAATAATAGCAAAGCCTTCGAACAATACATTATTTATTTGTATATTGTTACACAATGTGACACAAAGCCAAAAAGGGGAATAGGGGAAAGGACAATCTTCTTCTCACCAAAAGAACGGATTATTACTTACCAAGCGTACATCATCTACCATAATGCCATAAAAAAAACATGATGTCGAAACTAGTCCCCATATGTACAATTTATTGTCTGTGGGAGAGCGGAATAAAGCAATAAATTTAAAGATCTAACCCCACTGAATATTTACAAAAATATACAAACGGTTTACAAACAACTAAACAAAATATTGTTAGTAATAACCCCCACAAACCTTAAATGTGGCAGAAACACCAGTTAACTGGACGAAATCAATGCTGGAATTTAATAACATCAAAACAATCATACATCGAATCACTCACTGAAAATACACTCATTCAGAATCTTCAACAAATACGAAAAACACAACTGAAAGGAAAGCTGCCTCGCACCCACCAGAGACTGACGTCACTGGCCAACTAACGAGGGTGTGGATGGGGAATTAAACCAAAGAAAAACAAAATAGGGAGTGAAATAAAACGGGGAATAAACAAACATCATTTAGGTAAGTTAACTTAAAGAGGGAAACTAAGGACAAAACGAGAATGGAAACTAAACCTGGTCGGGGTTAGCCTATGTTTAACACAACGAGAACAATATCCTGATGTCGAACCGGCATCAAATTAACACTCCAACTAAGCCCCTTTAACTCGACACAAACACGCAATAGTCACCCCACCTTTTCCCAGATTCTGATGAAGTAATCCGCTGCAGTTTAGTCCTAATATTGACTTTAAGCTGATGTTCAAAGTACAAGATCAACTGAGAAGTGAAATTCTTGCCTCCATAGAATGTCTTCTGACGCGTCATCCAAATCACAATTCGCATGCCCCATAGTGAGCAAAACAATACGTAGCGTTCAGCTTTTTTCAACGGTGGCGCCACTTTTCTCAAACTGAACTGTCCCCAAGGATATAAAAAAAAAAATCTTTCCATGCAGCATGCGAACTTTTCAGAGCACGACAGATTTCACGATAGAAGTAGAATTTGGCTCGGGGTAAACTGCCGGCCTCCACCTCACACGAGGAAACACTTCTCAGGGAAGGGAAGTTCTTAGGGGCGTATTCCTTCCAAAGGCTCCCGCCCCGACACATTCGATCTCGGAATGCGAAGCATATATTCCCGAAACTCAATGCTAGGCATATCCAGACAGCTTTCATAAGGGTGCGAGCAAAAGATCTCACGAGGCACCATAGCGGTCTTGCTTTCTCACAAGAAGTAGAAAAAGAGTCTTAGTAATGAAAATAGTGCGGCGGACGGAAGAGGAAATACAGAGAGTCGGTAAAGGTGTATGGAGTAGATGGGCGAAACAGATACTTCCGCTTTCCCCTTTAAAGAAAGCTTGCTCCGAGACTACAGCCGAAATGCATTCTCGGCCTTCCATTGTACTTCCGACCAATTCATTTTCAACTGGATATCGGGACCGAACCAGACGCCGAGTATCTTGATCTGCTCGTCCGTCCAGAGGAAAGGTCCGGAAAGAGAGACTCCCTTCCACGCACCCAATCACAATCCAACAGATTATCGCGGTTGATCTTGGCCTCTGTCACCATCTCACACCCGCTGACGGCGTTTCAATCCCCCACTAAAGCTACGCGACGAGATGTCATCAAAAACGGTTCCATCTGCCGAAACAAAGCAGGTCGCTCAGAATGGTCATTGGGCGTATAAACCCCAATGAGATGAAAACCTTACCCTTTATGATAATATCCAGCTCGCAAAAGCCTACCCTCTCTCTCTCTCTCTCTCTCTATCTCTATATATATATATATATATATATATATATATATATATATATATATATATATATATATATATCAGTACGGTCATGTTCATCTCTGTTATACCAGAAGAAATATCAGGTCTGATTTTTTTTCTTACATTGCATTTTAATTCCATCATTTCACAATTACATCTAGACAACTTAACTGCAAATTGATAGAATGTAAACGCCAGTCTCGTACTAGGCATAAATTCAAAAAGTCTAGGTAACATAGCGAAGGGCTTATCCGTATAAATAACATGAAACTATTTAAAGAAATGACTCAGTGAGACACTATTACGACCGTGGAAAAACAGCTTAAATCGAGACGGTAAATAATATTGCGGATTCCTCTTTATGTTTTTTATCCAGAATCGTTAGATAAATAGCAAGAACAGCAGACCATATGTGGCCGCAGTATTGTAAGCGTGAACGAACGGTAGACATATAGATATATAAGATAGATACTGGACAGGAAAATATATTACACGATACATTGAAACAACTCCCTTAGCAGCTGACCTAGTCATATGCAAGAACGATTATGTCTTAGAGCAAACATTCTAGATAATTATTATTCCTATATTAATTTATTAAACTCTCGAAGTTTGATGAAACATAGGGTACTTTTATAATACAAATTTCTGTATGTCATTGCTTTAATGTTGTCTGTTAAT
The DNA here is from genome assembly GCA_903632075.3 of Acanthosepion pharaonis. Taxonomy (NCBI): domain Eukaryota; kingdom Metazoa; phylum Mollusca; class Cephalopoda; order Sepiida; family Sepiidae; genus Acanthosepion; species Acanthosepion pharaonis. The sequence goes on from CAHIKZ030000023.1 coordinate 834,643, forward strand.
CGATACACTTTTTATGGCGTTATAGAAAATGGTTTCTGGCTGCAATATTTGTATGGTTCTTTCTTTTATGTGTGTGTAAAATTCAGATGATTATCTTTTTTCTTCTTGTAACCAAAACACTGCAATTATTCCGAATATTTTGTTTGGGAATTAGTAAAGAAAACTATTATAAATATTCGAACAAATCCCATATTTAAATAAACAAAATTTCAAATCACCTAAACAAAAAAAAAATATCATTTTTCTTTCCCAGCTTTGTGATTGCATCACATCATGTCTATTATTGATTTATTCTATATGAAATCATCCTACTCCGTCATGTTAACAAAACAATGGTCAGTCAGAAAAAAAAAAAACTATTACAAATTTTCAAACTAATCATATATTTAGATAAACCTCTGTCATTGGTGAATAAAAAAGTAATTCGTGAGCAAAGCTTTCAAATTACCTAAACAAGAAATGTAATTTTTCATTTCCATGGAACGGATTGCATAATGTCTATGATTTGATCATTCTATCTGAAATCATCATACTCCGCCATGTTAACATATCAATGCTCAATTAGTGCATTGTTTTCGAAAATTAATGCAGTATTTTTCTGTGTTTTGAATGTAAAAAAAGTGGGGAAAGCGAGTTTGACGGAAAAACAAAGAGCACAAATTTTGATTTTACACAAGGAAGGACTTTTTGAAAGGAAGATTTTCAAAAAATATCTTGTGGCAAAACGGCGGTTTCTCAGACAATTGTTAAATTAAAGCATTCTGGAATTTAGGCTGACAAGAAGTTGAGCGATAGACCGCGAAAAATGAATACTCGTGATAATAATTTGGTCTGGCGAATAGATCTTCGGTTTTCAGCAAGGTAATATAAGGTAACCCGCTCAGAAGAGCTTCTCAATTATACAAATGTTCATTATTCGATTTTTATTTGGGACCTTGTTCATGATATCAAAGCCTGTAAAATTGATAAAAACCGTACTTAATCGAAGCCATGAAGGCCAGTCCGGTAGAATTGGCTAAGACGTGCGAGAACTGGGACGAAGGGAGATAAATTCTTATTTTTTCTGGATGAATCGAATCTTGCCCAAAAGTTTGTCTAGCGAAAAGGGCAACTTCCTAGGCCTGTTGGCACAAGATACCATATACGATGACTTCACTGAACAGATACCTAGACACTTCTTACCCACAGGAAAGACAATGAACGGAGCCGGATAACTTGTAATACAGAAATACAAGCTTCATATGGCTGGTCATGATACTCCCTGTAAAGGTTAAAAAATAGTCAGTGCTTTCAAAAACAAACAAACAAAAAACAAACAAAAAAAACAAAACAAGCTGCAGCTGCTGCTAGTTGGATTGGTCCAGAAACAGTAGCGGTGATATAAGTGCTGAGTACTGCAAATATCTGGTGCACATTATGCTTCGTCTTCTACAGCCAATAATATAAAACAAGGGAAGACATGCGAAATACTGGCAATCCCCAAATTTGCTATATTGTCAGAAATTGACTAACCGTGAATGTTTCTCCATTTCGGGAATTTTCTTTTAGAATTGCTATGTAGTTTTATGTGATTCAATGATTTTGCATAATAAATGTATATTAGACAAAAGCGCATATTGCTCTATTGTGTATTTTATATGGAATGAACTAGTTTAAAACTTTGCACAAAAGTATATATATATATATATATATATATATATATATATTATTATTTATTCGAAAGTTATAACATGAATCTTTTATAAAATCAATACAAAAATAGCCATTTTGTTTCAACACTTTTCGAATAAATAACTATATATGCTCTACTCGGTATTGAGCACTCTTTTAAGAATAATATTTGTTGGTTATTGGAATTTATTCCGTATACACCAGTCCTATATATATATATATATATATATATATATATATATATATATATATAATTCGAAACACCACAATTATTACTAATGTTTGTTTTAAAAGGTTTAAAAGGCACGCGAAACATGATTAACAAATTTTATATCAAATTGAAAAAAAAAAGTAAAAATAACATCATGCCTGTCTTCTTTTTGTCCACATATCATTCTCTGAGGAAGATTTCATAGAACCATTCCTAATTATTTTCTAATTTACAATAGATTCGTATATATTTAAAAGAGAAAACGTGATATGATTAAAATCATTTATATACATTGCTGCCATATATGGTCTGGAGCCCTTTTTGTTTGTCTCGGGGTACGTGATAAGATCCGGAGACGGATATGCAATGCAAATAGCACTGACCTGGCATCTCGTCTGCAGTGGCTCTCTCACAGACGTGCTGTCGCCTCTCCCTGTCGTTTTTACAAATACTTTCATGGTAATTGTTCCGATCAGCTTCTTTCACTGATTCACAGACTTCAAGAATTCAAGCGTCCTACGAGGCTGGCATCCCGCTCTCACCCTTTCACTGTTGAAACTGTTAAATGCAGTCGCTTCATTTAATCCAATAGCTTCATATCTCGCACCTCTCACCTGTGGAACTCCCTTCCCTTTTCATGTTTCCCTGATAGCTATAATCTCCAACTAGACATCTCCAGTTTCTTTCATCTATCCACTAACCTTCTCTTCAACCTTTTCTCTATCACTCGTATCTGCTCTCGTTCCAAATCCTATGTAATCCCTTACATGCCAGTGGTTTCCGGCCTTACTTGGGGTGAAATGCTTATAAAAATATCGTACATAGATGTGATTGTTTCTTTCATCATATATTAAACAACATTCCTCTCTATTCTTCATAAAATTATATTTATATCCATACTAAAGTAAATACCTATCAATTACGTTCATTTTATGATTTGAATGAAAATGTTTTCTGGTTCAATTTAAGTTTTATGCCATCTCTATATTTCTATTGCTTTTTTTTTTCTTGCAACGGCTTTTGGAAACTATTAACTGATGAATTTTTATAATATTTCTTTGACAGAATTAAAAGGAAATACAATTTAATAACAAAATATATTAATTATTCAGACTACTACTTTTCTTGGGTTTATTGTATCCTTCAGAATATTCGTCAGTCCAATTTCATAATAGAATTTCAGTGGTTTTCACGCCAAATATCATCGAATTCACTTTAATGAATTCTCAGATAATTGTTTACAGTACAGAAACATTACATTAGGTAGCAGACGTAGCCGATTCTTCTGCAAGGTCATGATTAACTTAATATGATGAAAAACAATTCCCTTTGGTTTCGAACAGAAACACTTTCATTAATGTCAGAAAATTATTAAATATATATATATATATATTATATAAAGATAGTTAGATAGATTGATAGACAGGTATAAAGATATTACTGATACATTGATTTTACACGTAAGTAGAGCAGATTAATTTACTTCGTTAATTTCAAGATGTTCACATTAATTTGAACGTGCGAAATGTTATCCATCCAATAATCATCGAACACTATTTTTGCCTATACAGCTAGAATAAATTGCTGAATATATCTTGTAAATATTAAACATATTGGATCTCCATATGTCTTGTTCGGCGTTTCCATCTCATTCTATGTATCTGTCAGCATATCTCTCTTTCCATACATAATATCGTTTTTTGATAATGTATTAGCTATAGAAAAAGACAATATGTATAACGGTAAAAATACAAGAGGTAAACTGTATTATTAACCGATGCGTATCGTCCAATGTGGATTTTTAAAGGGAAAAACGAAATGGATTTATTATAAAAAAACAGTAGGTATTAGCAACAAAGGACAATGTCATTAGCAACTTGAAGAATTTAGAAAACGCTGTACTATTTATATTTTTCGGACAATCATCCTCATTTTTGTTGCCATATTTATCACAACGTTATTCATTGTGTCCTGGACATATGGTACAGTGGACAAAATGGCGTTGAGTTAGATCCAATGACAGGACGTAAAGAGCGAGATTTCACTATGTGGTTAAGGCGGTGGAGAACTTGCAGAGGGGAGTTAACTGGAGATAACTGATAACTGACATCCAATAGACATGGCACGTGGAATTGGAACATTCTACCCCAGCGAGCGAAATAAATGGTTCAATTCTACCGAATCCTTGTGATAAATATAGCAATAAAGATGAGTATAACAGTCCGAACAATGTAAATAATGTTCATAATACCTCATCTCAGAAGTATGAACAGATATATTAGACAAAGCTATTGTAGTCATATTGTCAACCGAAAATTATTATGAAGTACTATCATGTGTGGAAATATTTTTTTTATTGTTGTATTGACGTATACAACGATTGTCTTTTGATTTCTTGATTGAGTTGTATACGTTTGCTTGGGAGTGTTGTAATTCTGTTAAGACAGGTGATATCGGGAAAAAAGCCTTGGCGTAAATTAATACTAGGTTAGTATTCAATGGCGGCACTCACGAGGGTAGCCAGTTTCTGTTGCCGCAATCGATAACCGATATGTGTATGTATGTATATCTAAACAATTAGAAATATAATTTGTACTGTTCATGTTTTACCCTTGAACAGTTTTTGCTTTATTGTCTGCACGGTATGATATGGATAAATGTTCGGAATATACCGGGTTCAAATTCCAGGTGGGTTCTTTAAATTCTCTTACGCGAAAATACGCGTGAAAAGGTATGAATCTATTTTTCCTTCTTCTGTAGTTAAATAACATGACAAAGTGGGTCCCATTGTCTTAAATGGTAACAAGCCTAGGAGAAGGAAATCTTGGAATGCAAACCAGCCTGTTGCGGTTGTAGTTTCATTATTACTACGGTTATTACTACGGTTGTTGTTCATGGAGCGCCCTAACAACAACAACGGCTTTCGAGACTCGTGATCATGAAACATTTATTTGCCATGGCGCTAAATATATTATTATTTATGTCAGGTTGCATAAAATATCATCATTTTTATTCGTGTTATAATAATAATTATTCGGTAAACATAAAGAAGAATATACTTGTAAACTTAAGGAATATCTAGAAACATAATTCAGAAGGCAAATACTGTATGAACGTTTGTTTTAAATCACATCCAAGTATAATATCAATATTTTGAAGAAACTTGACACCTACTTGTCCGTACCTCCAAATTTTATACAGCAGAACGAAGATCACACAAAATGACATAAAACAGGTTAATATGATTAGAAGATTTTTAAGTTAAAAGTAGTCATTCTTAAGCATAAATTGTATGGTTCCAAAATTCTGAAGTTAATATTTATGAATAATCCATGATGTATTTCGACAAGCGTCCTTAAACTTTTCCTTTTGCTAATGAGTTTACGGGTGTTGGTTTTTCAGGGCTTTCTAAATTGTCTTTCGTATAGTGTAGACAGCATTTTTTATGTCGTTTCGTATACTTCCTAATTATTTAATAGATATATATCCTGAACTTTTATCTTGGTTTTAAATAAAAGAAGTACATTTAGATAAAATTAATATTATTTTAGTGTGTGTATTCTTGCTTAAACTGTGAGAGACGGAGGATTGAGAGAAAACATTTTATATGCAGGAAATAGGATGCTTAGAAAAGCAATTGTAATATGTAGTAACCAAGGAATATAAATAATACATTACAAGTGCATAATAAGGGTTAGTTTTCGGGTGGACGATATTTTAATTGCTGTCGGCAGGAATTGTCTGAAAGTCATGACTTGTTTAACCTGATTGTGCGTCATGGTGCATAGTCCTGTTGCCAGCCATAGGGTTTACCACCAGTCACCCTCTTGACCCACGTCAGCACTATATCATCAAGACAATTGATTTAGGCATCCGTGTTCAATCTGAGGCAATGTGGGAGGAGGAATGGAGCCATATTTTCGTCATTGCTAGCGATCACTCTAAAACTCCTACGTAATCAAAAAACAGACTCAACCAAACCTTTTTGAATACTCTGGATTTTTCTCATATTGACACCCACATATTCATGTCGTTTCAAAATGTCTGGCGGAGTTAATTTCGTCATGATGCTCTTTTAATTAAAGATAGTGCTCGATTGACCCTACTTTAATGTGATTTCGAGAAAATAAAATAAAAATCAAACGTGCATGGGTTAAATAAAAATATAAAATAGCGACAATTTAAACATCGCACACATACACATAAATATGCACACATAACATAAGCACTTACACACAGACACTAATATATATATATATATATATATATATATATATATATATATATATATATATATATATATATATACACGATGGACACCGACGTCAAAAGAGAGCGGAGACAGAAATGTGCTTCATGTTTGAACCAATCTTCAGGACTTATTCTGAGTTTAAGCATTAAACAGACACTCGCCGCTCATAGTTGACCTCAGTTGTCCTTTTATCTTTAACTAGCAGTAGAGCCCGGCGTTTCCCGGGGATATAACAGTAAGAGATAGATCAAGTATCCACCATCAAAAAGACTGAAAAATAAAATTGACAAAGATTATTGTTTAAGGTTGAGGACACGCATGTCTTAATTAGTTTTTTCTTTTTTTTTTTTTTTTACGAATTGGTCAAACCCAAACTCAAACAAAAACTGTTTTGAATCGTTATGAGTCTCTACCGATTGAATAGAATTTTTTTTTATAAACAATTGTCTTGTAAATGGAATTTTTAAAGCATTCTGAATTTAAAAATAAAGAAAAAAGTGTGCAAGACAATAAGAAAAACTACATGCAAAAAAAAAAGGGAAGTTTTGTTGAAATCGGTTGAAAAATGTAGGTAGCCTTTCTGTAATCTTTTTAGTTTTACAATTTATGATTTTTACTTATTGAATACAGTAAAAAATTGCATAATTTGCTTGTGGTGATTCATAATTAGAATTCTGATTTGAATATATTTTCCACTCGTTGTTTCTAATACAAAAAAATATTAACTTTATTTGGGTTTATTAATTATGATCTAACAAATCTTATTCATTTAGTAGCCTTTCTGTAATAATAATCTTTTATAATTTATGATTTTTACTTATTGAATACAGTAAAAAATTGAACACCAATGAGTATTTAAAGTAGTTTCCCGTTCCGTTATTATTTTTAGTTAGGACTTGTGTATGTTTAGATTTCATTATCTTTCCCTAAAGATAAAGAATTTATGTTTGTATTCGTACAATCAGTTGAGATCGTTAGATTACTGTTTAAGGTTGACGGACACGTATGTCGCAATTAGTTTTTATTTTTTTTATTTTTTACGTATTGGTATTGTTACGTATTGTTTTCAATCGTTATGAGTCTACTGATTGAATAGAATTTTATTATAAATAATTGTCTTGTAAATGGAATTTTTAAAGCATTCAGAATGTTAAAAATAAAGAAAAAGTGTGCAAGAGAATAAGAAACACTACCTGCCAAAAAATATTCTGTTTGCCTAGTATAGGCTGGAATAATTTTAAGCATAAAGCTTCCGAAATAATAAATGATGTTTTGATCTAACTGTATGCAAAATGGAAAACCAGTCAGTCGAAAGACAAGACTAGCATGACTGATGATCTGATAGATGTTGTCCAATTGAAGACTCGTGCGCTAATTGCGACACACGAGAATAATCACAAGAATGTCATTTAATATACCTAGGAACATGTTGGCTTATTCTCTACTCTAACCTGAGACTCGTTCGTCCTATGAATTCAGCTGCGCACTGACATTTGAATTTATAAATAAGCAAACTTTTATTCTGATAGGGTAGACGGTTTTAAGAAATTGAAGGTGGAATCGTGCAAGTGTCAAAAATAACACGTAGTTTGGCTGAAAAAAAAGGTGGCAGAGACAACAGTAGAAACTGTGTCACCTAAAAGTTTGCATTTTCTGCCAAACCAAGGTTATTTAAGATGAACAGGACACTGACTATGACTCAGTTCATGGGGCATATTAAAGTTTTCTATTTTTCGTTCAATTGTGCGGTCCACAATACAAGTTTGAAAACCATTGTTGACAAGAATAGAACGGATTTTATTTAACGCCTGCTGGATTGTACGTGACGAACAGATTAATAGGGCACGATGTACGTAAGTTTTAATCAAATTCATTTTTCTATACTGAGGGACAAAAGAATTCCAACTGGTGTAAAGTCCTGAAAAGGTGTCTTTACAAAAAACGCTGATAATAAAAATACCATTCTTCCCCTCTACAAGAACATCCCAAAAAGATAGAGAGTTGTTCACGTCTTCCTCCATTGTGAAAACCAAAGATGGATGTAAACCATTTAGGGATTCACAAAAAGTGATGTTTCCTCTACGTTATTAATAAAAATGAAACATAAAAATTATGTTTCTTTTAAATCAATATATATATATATATATATATATATATATATATATATATATATATATATATATATATGCATTTTCTATATATATTTTGCATATGCAGTGCTTATTTAAAAGTGCACAATATCAGAGATAGAGCTAACATATTTTGTTTATGGATATGGATTTTTACCTATGGTTTTCAGTGGTTTTGTGATCATCAGATGATTTGTCTGCTTATCGCAAAAACCTGAAAGTCAGGGGTCATAAAAATATATATATATATATATATATATATATATATATATATATATATATATATATATATATATATATATATATATATATATATATATATATATAGGTACACTGTTTTTTTTTTCAATTTATTAAACGATATATTGATTTTTTTACATCTATCTTTCTGAATTTTTTACTACATCAATAAATAAATTCGTTTAAAAATAAATTAATAAATTTTAATATATTTTATACGTATTTATTCATCGATGTATTGATATATTCAGCTCAGTATATGTAAAATATATAAATACATAAATATACATACATACATATACAACTATATAAAAATAAATTCCAAGAGGATAGAATCCAGGTAGAATTCAATGCCTAGGGCAGAGTAAGAATACAATAAAAGGCTTAAACACTAATATTCCATGCTTATAATTTATTACATTGGAATAGTAAATACGATCCAATTCATCAGACACACAAATTCAAAAATAAATCGGAAAAAGTAACTCCGGGAATAGATAAAACTTAGCGAGAGTCTATTCATGAGAGGGGGAACGAATGTGAGAGATAAAAGAAAGTTCTAGAGAGGGGTAACAGACGAGAGAAGAACAGGAAGGCCAAAAAGTGAAGGTGGCGATTAAAATTTAATAGAGAGAAATTCTATAGAGAAGTTAGAAGACAGTTTAAATGAGTGAGATACAAATAAATTTGAATTAATTTTCCGATGCATATTTCATTCTCGAATCGCTGACCTAAATTAATTTAAATCCTGACACCGGAAATGGGTTTATACATTTGTGGTGACATTACGTACAATAATCTAAATTATCAGAAAATGAGAAAGAGAGAAAGAAAAAAAAAGGAAAGAAAAATAAGGGGAAAGATGGAGGCGGGGACAACTAAATTTATAAAAGAACCGTAGTAAAACCAAGAAAATTTGACAAAAGTAATATCACCTACAGGTTACAAATTTAATATAAGCATATAAAAAAATAACGAATATTTAATCTAGCAAGAACCAACTATTTGTATGCACCAAAAAACATACGTATATACATACATACACAACATATCTGTAACTACACATACATATATATACTCTATATATATAAAAACATACATAAAACATATGCTCACACGCACATACATATATATATATATATATATATATATATATATATATATATATATATATATATATATATATATATATATATATATATATATATATATATATATATATATATATATATATATATATATATACACTGTGTGTATTTAGGCAGAGCATCTTTTCATTCATAAACGTTTCATTAAATAATATAGACAAGTTACGAAAAAAAATTACATAAAATAAAGAGACAACAGTTGTCTATATTATTTAATGAAACGTGTATGTATATATATACATATATATGTAAATATATATGCACATACATACACATACATACAAATACATACATCCCTACACATCCGCTCCTGCGTATATACACACCCACACACATATACATACGGACATACACATACGTGCGCATAAAAAATATATACATAAAACTTTACACACCTCCATAGATTTACATACGCAGTCTCATATAAACAAATATACAACGTATCTAACTATCTATCCATCTAATTATACATGTACACATACATACAAATATACATAAATATACACGTTAACATATATACACCTATACACACATACATACATAAACATGCATATCATATATACTCATATATATATATATATATATGTATATATAATTACATAAATACATACACACACATACATACACACATATATATATATATATATATATATATATATATATATATATATATATACAGTGTATCAGAAAAGTGAATACACCCCTCACATTTCTTCAAATATTGAAGTATATCTCTTCATGGGACAACATGACACATTGACACAATGAAAAGGAGCCTGTCTGCAGCATATATAACAGAGTTCATTTATTTTTCCCTCAAAATAACTCAAAATATAGCGATTAAATGCTAAATCCCTGGCAGCAAAAGTGAGTACACCCCTTAGGAAAAGTTGTCAATATTAACATACAATATGTCAACTGTCAATATTTTGTGTTGCCACCATCATTATCCAAAACTGCCTTTACTTTCCTGGGCATGGAGTTTACCAGAGCTTCACAGGTAGTCACTGGAATGCTCTTTCACTCCTCAATGACGACGTCGCAGAGCTGGCGGATATTTGAGACTCTGCGCACCTCCACCTTTTGCTTGAGGTTGGCCCAAAGATGTTCTCTTGGGTTCAAGTCTGGAGACATGCTTGGCCAGTCCATCACCTTTACCCTCAGCCTCTTCAGTAAAGCAGTGGTTGTCTTGGATGTGCGTTTGGGGTCATTGTCATGCTGGAACACTGCTCTGCGACCCAGTTTCTGGAAGGAGGGGAACATGCTCTGCTGCAGTATTTCACAGTATATGTTAGAGTTCATGTTTCTCTCAATGAAATGTAACTCTCAAATACCTGCAGCACTCATGCAGCCCCAGACCATGACATTCCCACCACCATGCTTGACTGTAGGAATGACACACTTATCTTTGTACTACTCACCTGGTCGCCCCCACACATGGTTAAGGCCATCAGAACCAAACAAATTAAATTTCGTCTCATCAGACCATAGGACATGGTTCCAGTAATATATGGACTTTGTTGACATGTCTTCAGTAAACTGTTTGCGGGCTTTCTTGTGTATTGCCTTCAGAAGAGGTTTCCTCTTGGGGTGAGAGCCATGCACACCAATTTGATGTAGTGTGCGGCGTATGGTCTGAACACTAACAGACTGAATCCCAATCTCTTTAATCTCTGCAACAATGCTAACAGCACTCCTACGCCAATATTTCAAAGAAAGCATCTGGATGTGACGCTCAGCACGTGCGCTCAGCTTCTTTGGACGACCTACCCGAGGCCTGTTCTAAGTGGACCCTGCTCTTTTAAATGCTGGATGATCTTAGCCACTGTGCTGCAGCTCAGTTTCAATGTGTTGGCTATCTTCCTTGGCCTTGGCCATCTTTATGTAGTGCAACAATACGTTTTTTAAGATCCCCAGAGAGTTCTTTACCATGTGGTGCCATGTTGGAACTTCCAGTGACCGGTAAGAGAGAGTGTTAGAGCAGCACTACAAATCTGAATACACCTGCTCCCCATGAATACATGGGCATAGCTACACTAATGAATCACATGACATTTTGGAGGGGAAATGAAAAGTAGTACTCAATTTAGGCATTTAGTGGTGTAGTTTCTTAGCGGTGTACTCACTTTTTAGGAGGGTAGTTTCTTAGGGGTGTACTCACTTTTGTTGCCAGGGATTTAGCTTTTACTGGCTATATTTTGAGTTATTTTGAGGGGGAAAAGAAATTAACTCTGTTATATATGCTGCAGACAGACTACTTTTCATTGTGTCAAAAAAGATAATTTTTTTTCAGTGCTGTCCCATGAAGAGATATACTTAAATATTTGAAGAAATGTGAGGTGTACTCACTTTTTGTGATACTATATATATATATATATATATATATATATATATATATATATATATATATATATATAAAGTAAAAGTTAAATTTAAAAATTTTCTAAAAATTAAATTTCTTCTAAAAACACATCCATCCTTATATACATTTAACATATATAAATAGATGGGTGGAACTAGATTAAATTGTACATAAAGAACAACTGAGAAAGAATACGTTAACAATTAAAAAACCCACGGAGTGATAAACGCGTATCTATCTCCTAAGTTTAAATATATACCTAGGTATATAAATGTCAGAAAATATATCTATCTCTCTCTTTCTCTCTCTCTCTCTCTCTCTCTCTCTATATATATATATATATATATATATATATATATATATATATATATATATATATATATATATATATATCATTTGGTTTCTTACAGATTAGATAAAACCTCGTCTATTTTCCGAAGTAACCGAATGTTTTTTAAGACTCTTTCGTGAGGTTTCAACAGGTCATCGTATACGCCAGGAAATTAGGGACTTTTCTATTTGAAAATTTTCACCAAACGAATCCTTCCAGTGTGGAGTCGGGTTCTTCACTTCAGAGTCAATCATGCTAATAAAATCAAACGCCTTGTCCAAAACGGACAGGTAAGATAAAATGAAATTAACCAGTTGCTTATATGTACTGCCCCTGTCTGCGCTTTTAACGGCAAATCAAGCGCTAGATTGAAAAGTCATGTTCACCCGACAGAAACATTTTGCAGCATGTTATACCTAAGGATATCACCTAGTTTGGATGCCTTCTTTTCCTACTTATTGCAAAAACAAATGCCTGTCTAAGAAGCTATTTGAGAGTTCATGAAATTGCATATCAACGATTATGTTATATGCATAAATGAAGAGAGAGAGAGAGAGAGAGAGAGAGAAATTATATTAGTTATGTATGTTCAACATGGAACACTTATTTGATCTCGTCCTTCCATGATAACTGTGTTATTCTCTAACATGTATCTCTTGAAATTCCACGTCTCTTTCATTTCTACATCTTTGTTGCACTCTTCTTATAGAATTTGCAATAAACTGGCCATTAATCCCGCAAAGTTTTGTTCTGTTTTTATCCCCCGTTCTTACTAATTATCGCTTCCACAATCATATTCATCATAGAATGATTTATTGGATGACGCTTATCCTTTCTCTGATCATGGTCCTCTTTTTGGCAGTCAACCGTATCCTTCGCATAATCATTTTCATGTTTCAGTATGCGTTCTTACCCACTTTGAATTCTATATTTATGTGCACGTAGCATACCAGTTATTGGCCCGTAATATGTGATTGCTGGCCGAGTTTAAATTCCTACCGCCCTTGTTGCAATCGCTTTCGCACAGGTCACCTTCGAAAAGTTTGAATCAATGTATTTTCCTTCCCGTTAGGTGTACCATCTATGTCTATCGTTCTTGTCACGTTGCTTTTTCATTTTCGAAAGAAACATATCAAGTTGTCGACATTAATTTTTTTCTTCTAATTAAACTACACACAGATGTAATAGAAACTGCATATCATAGAATTAAACCAGGGCGATACTTCCTCCAAGAAACCTCATTATATCTTGAACTAGCAGTAGAGCCCAGCGTTGCCCAGTGATATAACAGTAAGAGATAGATCAAGTATCCACCATCATAAAGACTGAAAAATAAAATTGACAAAGATTATTGTTTAAGGTTGACGGAGACGCATGTCTTAATTAGTTTGTTTTTTTTGTGAATTGGTCAAACCCAAACTAAAACAAAAACATTGTTTTCAATCGTTATGAGTCTCCCGATTGAGACAATAAGCAAGACAATAAGAAACACTACATGCCAAAATAAAAAAAAGTGAAGTTTTGTTGAAATCGGTTGAAAAATGTAGGTAGCCTTTCTGTAATCTTTTAGTTTTACAATTTATGATTTTTACTTATTGAATACAGTAAAAAAAATTGCACATTTTTACTTGTGGTGATTCATATTCAAATATTAACTTTATTTGGGTTTATTAATTATGATCTAACAAATCTTATTCATTTAGTAGCCTTTCTGTAATAATAATCTTTTACAATTTATGATTTTTACTTATTGAATACAATAAAAAAAATTGGAGACCATGTGTATTTAAAGTAGTTTCCCGTTCCGGTTATTATTTTTAGTTAGGACATGTATGTTTAGATTTCGTTATCTTTCCCTAAAGATAAAGAATTTATCCGATGTTTGTATTGGTACAATCAGTAGAGATCGTTAGATTATTTTTTAAGGTTGACGGACACGCATGTCTTAATTAGTTTTTATTTTTTACGAATTGGTCAAACCCAAACTCAAACAAAAACATTGTTTACAATCGTTATGAGTCTGCCAATTGAATATAATTTTATTATAAATAATTGTCTTGTAAATGGAATTTTTAAAGCATTCTGAATGTTAAAAATAAAGAAAAAATTGTGCAAGAGAATAAGAAACACTACCTGCCAAAAAAAAGTGAAGTTTTGTTTTATCGGCTGAAAAATATAGGAAATCCGATGTGAGTTGTACCCCTTCCATTTTCACGATGTCTCTTAATCGTGTTTTCAAATTGATTTTGTGCCAAAACAATTATATTTTTCCCATTTTTGGTGCTGTTAGAACCACCACAAGGTAATTTTATGTAGTCCTGTGAAGTTTTGTTGAAATCGGTTGAAAAATGTAGGAAATCCGATCCAATATATAAACGTTACAGACACACACACACACACAATCTGCGTTTTATAATAAGTAAGATATTTATAAGATTACTTAATTTATGCCTCACAGAACATAGATATAATATTATTGCTAAAATATCACAAGTGAAATAACATTCGATACTTGCCAAACAAGGATGAAATAAGGATAATTACTTACATGTTGATATGCATCATAGAAAGAAAACGAAAATATCTTTATAGCTATTTTATTTTTATAATAAACTAGAAGAAGGACTCGGCGTCGCTCGGGATGAAACAACCTATTGCGTCAACATTTAAGTATTTTATATATTTCTTTATTATGATACAAATATATCACTCATGATAGTATAACAGCTAAAATACAATATTAAAATTATCTTAAGAACATATTGTAATCCTTATATGTAAAAAAAGAAATTCAAATTCGATATTCTGAAAGAGAAGAAATATCAAAAAAAAAAATTAAAAAAAACCATGAAAATATAACAATTTAAACACAATTTTGTAAGTGATTTTAAAATTGTTCTAATTTAGTAAAGTATAGAATACTTAAATTCAAATTCAAATTTCTAAAATTATCCTAATATGAAATCAAAACAAATGGTCACCAAACTTATTGAAATATCTTCATGAAATAATTTCTTTGTATACAAACTGTTTTTCCTCCTATGGAATGAAATCAAAAAGAATATTTTTGCTTCAAACTACTGAACATATAACATAAATTTGGCGATTGGAAAAGCCCATTTCTTCAAAGTGAATGCCAGCAACTGAGAGTAGCTATACGTTGGATTTATTCATGGTAATTGCAAAACAGGTTCACTGTTAACTGCAATTTCTTGAAAAGTATACATACATCAAGTGGGATCAAAGGTATTCATGGCATGAAAAAATATTGTCTATACTACAACTTAACAATATTGTTGCTTCAATGAGATTTGGCATAATTTTCTTAGCTACAGGTCTGGTTCCATTACAGAATATTGGTGGATACAGATTTCGTAATAATATTATTGGGGCAACAATTTTTATTTGATTTGTGAGGTGGTAATCAAGAAGAATTTAATAATTTTAAAAACACAATGCTCATACTGAACGATGTACAAATGTTTTGATGTATATACAAGTGTAACACTCCCTGGAGAAGATTTTCAAAATTTCAGAGTAATATTTTTGGAGCAAAGATTACTCACTCACATAAGCACTTGTGAGTACGATAATGTTCATTGATGTTTAGGAAGACATATTCATTAATTATTTGCCAGACTGCACCAGGATGCTTGTTGGTGTCATGTATATGCAAATATCATTGCCCACAGGAGTTCCACCTTTCCCAAGGTGTAATAGACATGGTAGAAAATTTTCAGACATACGATAATTAGACAGAACAGATCTCATATGTGTTTAAAGTTTTATGGTTTCGATACGTTGCCGAACAATTCTAGAATGCTCGAATCCCATCAACTTTTGTTCATTTTAGTATAACTGGAAGAATTTGTCTAAAATCTCCTGATAAAACTAAGGAGACTCCTCATATCAGCGACTGTTTCTTACATCTCTTGATATTCGACCAATAGCCTTCATTGTTCTCTTATGCGTTATGTGCACTCATCAAACACGATCAATGACAGTTCTTTATAACTTCTGCTTTCCTAGATATTTTCTATTGCAAATTGACTTTCTGTTCGTATAAAAGTCAAGTTGAAGTCTGAATTCAGCATGAGTATTTCTATGGCCTGGTTTTAATGTGGAAGCAATTCCAGATTATTCTATAGCAACGGAAAAAATGTTACAAAAATATTCTCAGTTCCATCTGGAGCTACTACGAAAAATACCTACTTTCTTGTATCTGTATTGTATTATATGAGATTTCTCTCATATATTCTTTTTTCAATCGGTTACCTGCACCATTGAAAATCTGAGAATATCCATATTTTGGTAAAAACATTAGCTCCAATGGCCAATATTATATTTCCAATATCAATGAGTGCAGAAGTAAAAATTAATTGATAGTAATTAACAACAATATCAATATATCTCAGCTGTGTCTGATAGAGATGTCCTCAGAGAGATTTTCTCTAAATTTATTGCACCGGTCTTCAGGACTACTAGTTTAACTATTTTAATAATGATAGCAAAATAAGATTTTTTTTAAGCGATTCCCCCCAAGCAAGGAGGGAAGTCACTATGACGCAAGGGGTTGCAGAAGATTTCGAGCAAGATCAGATAGGAGTGATAGAGGAAAGGATGAGGAGAAGGGTAGTGGATAGATCAAGCACCTGGCGATGTCGGTAGACATTACATTTGAATAGTTGGAGATTATAGATCTCAACGACACTGGAATAGGGAAGGGAGTTCAGCAGGCGAGAGGTGCGAGATATGAAGTTATTGGAGTAGAAGTCACGTCTAAATTTAATAGTTTCGACAGTGAAAGGGTGAGAGTGGGATGCCAGCCACGTAGGACGCTTGAATTCATAAAGCCTGGAAACCAGTGAATGCAGCTCCTCGGGGCCATTACCATGAAAGTCTTTGTAAAAAAGACAGAGGGAGGCGACGGCGCGTCTGTGAGAGAGTGACTGTAGACGAGATGCCAGAGCAGGGCCAATTATATTGCATATCCGCCTGTGGAGCCTATCAAGAACCCCGAAGCAAACAGAAGGGGATCCAGACCATATATGTCACCAATACTTCATGCAAGGGCGATTTGTTTATTTGTAGATCTGAAGGATCGATTACGGGGAGAAAAATTTCCTGGCGCGGCACAGGGAGCCAAATTTTCTTGCGGTGGACGAAGCAAGTGACTCAATGTATTTGTTCCATCTCAGATCAGCAGTCAATGTGCGACCGTGCAGCCGCAGAGAGGTGCTCTCGAGAAGCTGAGTGTCAAACATTCTAATAGAGGGCAGGGAAGTGTCTCTGTGGTGATTAATATAGAGCAGTTTTTTTTTTGAGGCATAAAATTGACCAGCCAATTTTTGCCCCAGTTCACAACCAATTGGAGGTCCTTTTCGAGACGCATGGCCAGGTTAGTTTTGTCAGCGACACTAGTTTTGTTTTTGAGGCAGGAGTAAATTGTGGTGGCATCCGCGTAGATGCCAACTTGGGAATTTATAGCGTCAGGAAGGTCATTTATGTAGATAAGGAATAAAGTGAGGCCTAGGATGGAGTCTTGAGGAACACCTGCGTTCTTGGGATAGGAACCGGAGGAGAATCCGTTGAGAACGACCTTCAATTCTTGGTTTGACAGGAATGATTGTATTAGGTCAAATAATCGACCCGTAATAGCATAACCCTGGAGCTTGCGAAGAAGGCCAGCATACCAAACCCTATCAAGCGCTTTAGTCATGTCTAGGGTCAGAGTGGTCGCCAGAGTTCTTGAAGAAAGGAACAATCAAATGGACTTCCAGCACCCAGTAAAACAAGATTCCCTGAGGCAGTTGTTATATAGTTTAGAGTGGGAGGGCGCCAGTTCAGGCGCGCATTTCTTCAAGACAATGGCTGGTATCCCATCTCCACCACTAGCCTTGTTGGGGTCTAAATTAGAGATAATGCCCAATACCAAAGACGGGTTTTATGTGTAACCCACTCAATAGGGTCTCAATTCTAAGTGGGAAGTTGTGTATGTGTACCCCGGAAGAGTCGAGCGGTGAGTTGATTGAAAATTTCCGAGCAAAGTATTCAGCTTTGTCAGCAGAGGAGATCAGGACTTCGAACTGGTTGAACAAAGGAGGTATAGAGGGTTTGCAATTGTTCACTGCGCTCTAGCAGAGACGCTTATAAACTTTGGAAACAAATTTGCGAGATGCAATACGCTCCTTCATCCGAGCAGCAGATAGTGACTTAGCATCGTTGAGGACACGCTTACACTCGTTACGGCGGAGGCAAAAAGACATCTATTGCAGTATGACATCTCGCTACGAAATAGGTGAAAGAAGTGGTTCCTATGATGGTCCTTGACGGAAACACCAAGCCGTGCATGTGGGTTAGAGAGTCTTTTCTGAGGAGAGGAAGGTAGCCTGGGATCGATAGATCAGAGGAGGGGATAGACGAGACAATGTTGGTCTCACAGAGATCCAGTATATCCACGCAGTTTGCAGTGAGGAAAGATTCCATACTGCAGAATTTTATTCTAATCTTACGGAAGTTGGAGAACGAAATGTTGAGGGGTTTAGGTGATTTTTGCGGGGTTGGTTTAGGATTACTTTGTACGTCATCATGTGGAATTATGGTTGGAAGATGAGAAGGCCCGAAGTAAAAGAAGCTGACAGTTATCGACCGTAGCGTGGGCAGAGAGGAGTTGGCATACTGCATCATAATGTGGCCTCAGGATTGCCCACCGGAGGTGTGTGCAGGGACACCTTTCCATGCGCGTCATGGCACTACAAACACAACGGTATTATACAACTGTGATCAGTGCGTCCGCTCAGGACGCTACGCAAGAGTTAGGGCCCCCAACTACCAGTCGGAAACAGCAACCAGAGAACTGTCAACTATGTACTCTCAGAATGTAGAGGTAATGCGACAGACTGCACACATCACGGGGGAAACAGAGCTTAACTAGAACAGAAGCCAGAGAGAGAGAGAGAGAGAGAGAGAGTACTGGGAACCCCTTCCTAAACAAGAACTTTTGCAATATGGCTCTCAAAAAGTTGTAAGAATGATCCATCCCACTGACTAGCATCCTCGAGCAGTATTTATTTATGACATACTTTTCTGTAACTCGTGTAAACGATTCTATCTACTCTCTGAACTTTCTCAAAAGAAAATTAGACCTTGAACTTCACACATCAACATTCTTAAGTAAAAACGTGCCTGTTAATTTGGATTAACTCTATATACATGAACAATTGAGTTATCAAATCTGATATCTGAATTGGCTTCAGCTGGTGTTCCTATTTTTCTTCTGGCCCAATTCTTTTTTTATATTCCATATACGAGACCTTTTGGCATAATGTTCTGGTAAATGTAGCGTTTGAACAGAATTTTTAAAAACTGTCAAATTTGTTCGCGTATCCTTTGTATCTTATCGTTTCTCCGATGTGATGTAATCTTACGATGACATCCAATCTATTCACCTTTCACTATTATAGCAACTTCATTAAATTCAGGTATATTAAACCGTCGAAGATGTTCTCCAGAGTGTCTCCTTTCTGAATCTATTTTGACTGTCAACTCAGGAGCGTGATCTGCCTGTAGAGCATATTTGAAATTTCTCACCTAGCGCTTTTCATGTAGCATCTCTTGGAGATTTAAGATAATATCAAATTCTGTATTCTTGTTCGTTTGAACTCAGCTTGATGCCTCATATCACTAAGAAGGTATATCTATAAACTCTGACGTTCTTCGTTAAACAGTGGTTGACATCAGTCAGGTATGCGATATCCCTTTACCTGCACATTGAATGTAGGCATAATTTATACCTCACGAATGATCATAGCACCGAAGACACCTGAAATCCATTCTTATATTCCCAGATAAATTTTATGGTCACCATTCACAAGAAGGATCTTCAACGAATCTGATGAATCCCGATAATGTTCCAATCTAACCTTGCCTACTTCCCATTTCTGCACCAAAATTAGAACAATATTTGTCCATGGAACCGATTTGAATAGAGCGTTCAGAGGCATAATCATATCTAGGATCATAACTAAACGTAGCTGAATTCTACTGCATTCTTTTTCTTGCTTGATGTTCCTCATGTATTGTGTCTTGGTTTTGCCTTTGTAACATATTTGTCGTGCTCCTTGAAGCCATTGGCGAAAATGTCGCTCATAAATTTCTTTTATTTTGTAACTTTTAATAAAGCTTGTCATTTTGCTTTATCCCACGAATCCATCATTTTCTCAAGACAAGATGCGTTGTTTTTCTGTCCGTTTTACCCTCAATCTGTCCTCTGAGTAACAATTTTTTCAAGCGCTACTCCCTTACTATATCCCCAAGAAATGTCAACTCGCTATATCTGATGTTAAATTTGATTCCATTTTCTGTAAAACTTTGTCGTTGCTCACGTGTTTGATATACGGTATTCTCAGTATCCTTCTGTAGAACCACATATGAGATGATTCTACAAAATTTATTGTAATAGAGAACGACTAATATTACATCACATTTCGGTACTCTTTTCTTTGAGTCTAACGAAATTTTCCAGTTTCTTAATAATGTGCTTATCTTTTAGAAGGCATAATTCTTTTTCCTTATGCACCTTCGAATTTGAGTGTCGTACATTCCGTCCTCTGTTAAATTGCTTTCATATAAAGTTCAATTGCTGCACCTGCTTGATTTTGGTATCTCCAATTTGTATGGTGATATTAAGCAGTTCATTTTGCTAACAACCATGAATTTTGTCATACAATTTTATACTAAAAAACGCTAATAAACATGTACACTAATATTAAAAGTATAAGAATTTCGTGAAAATGATACGTCTATATTTAAGGATAAAAGCAACTTCTCTAAGGTTAAGTCAGAAATATAATCTGCAATAAAATATTTAATGACTTAATAATATATAAAATAATTAAAAAAATAAGAATATTAAATATTATTAAAGTGTTGGCATACATATCATCCTATGTAGTGTATCCGAAAGGCATATATTTCGGAACTTCAAAGAAGTTTAAAAAATGTTTTGCAAAGACAATAAAAATCTAATTTTAAGAAGCTATAAAAAGCTATACAAATCAAGGAGACATTAAATTATTTATCTAATATAAACATTTCAAACTATCATTACATTTTTTAAATTTAAATTCATAAATTAATGTATTATTAATATTTGCTAGATTTATTGCTTTCAGTATGAATCCACAATTTATTTCGTTTAATCAAAACGTAATATTCATGAAACATCATCATTTACAATAAAAATAAAAATGCTTAACAGTTAAAAATATTAATAAAATTTGTTATATACATTTGAATTGAATTTTATATTTCTCTTTACTCAATGAATTTCAAACAGTCTATACCAAAAGCAATAGAAATCTATGAATAAAATATTATAATTGGTAATGAAAATGAAGGATAAATTAAATTATTTATTTAAAAGAAAAAACACAATTCTTAAATTAATTCATTTATTTAAAAAAACAACAAAACAATTCTTACATTACTTCCTTAGAAAACACCTATGATTATTATTTGATCCTGTAACATATGCTAACACTATTTATAATAATAATAGTAATAATATAGATGTAGCACAATGTCGAGAGTATAGAAATCTTATGAATATTGACCTCTTCTTGGGGCCTTAGCTGAGATTGAACTCACCAATACCTCGATTGGTGTAGTTCATAATCTTGTCAAATAGCTGAATTCTTGATGCTTCGCTAGGGCTATCAATGGTGTTTTTATCGTGACACCATCACTAAATGGATTGCCAACCAAGGCTCAGAGAGACTCTATTCAGCCTCCTCTAAGAGCAGGTTTGAATTCAGAGTTTTTCCTTCTCCTAGACCAGTTGCCATCCAAGGCTATAGAACCCAATCTGTCCTGCTATTTACCCATAGCTGGAGGGAGAAGAAAGGGGATTCACACCTTTCCCTAGGGTGTTAGCACGTAAGTGAATGTAATGGATTCGACTGGAATTCGAACTCGCCTCTTCCTCAATCTAAGCCGCTATCCATTACTCCTTTGATCTCACTTCACTGTAGTAATTGTCCTACCGACACAGGGTTACAGGGTTACTCGAAGCGGTGTAATAATTACCAAATTTGTCTTGCTATAACAATTACGACTGAATAGTGAGTTCGATCTTCACTCGGTACTCCCTACTTTTGGCCTTGTGCAACATCAAAGCTACGCTTGGGAAATCGACACAATATTACAAACCATTGCACATCCCTAAATAATCAAAAATTGAAGTTATGTTATGAGATATCACTTTATGCATATTTATTGAAAGTAAAATTAAAATATATAATAGTTACACCTATTAATAACATTATAAGTATAAATTTTAGTTAAATTCTATATCTTTCTTCAAACTTAAATAATATATATCATCATTTATCTGGTTTAAGTATTGATTATATGTATTCACAAATGTGTTTGGATATAGGCATTTTTCTTCACTATAATTTACTTTTATTGATTTCATTTTCCTACAACATATCACCATATTTACATTTTATTTTGAATTATTTCCGATGGTAAAACCTCACCTATTTAGTTACGTATATTTATTCATAAAACTTATTAACCGTCTACATATAGCAAATTAATCAGCCCGATTTAAGTTTGCCATAGAAAATATATCCTTTAGTTATTTTGATAATACACATTGGTAAGCAATGGTTAAAAGAAAATAAAAACAGTTAAACACTCATCTAGTTTTCAGTTATTCCAGTTTACATACAGCGTATCGTGGTGTCAGATTGTTGAATCACTGTTAACATTATAAAAAATTCTTGAACTGAAACTTTTTTATAGATGGTGCATTTCTTTTAATGTCGATAGCTTTTAGTATATGAAAAAAATTCTTATTGTTTAGTGAGATAAATTTGTAGTATTTTCTCATATTATTTGAAGAATTGATCAGATAATTATGGAGATGCTGAATGAGATGTTAAATTGCACATTGTTGAGAAGTCGGTAGGAAATGATAGTTGATAACATAAAAATTACTTACTAAATGTACATTATTGAATATGTACATACACGTGTTCCTGTGCCTGCATATATGTGCATACATGGTGGTTGCCAAGTCGTGTTCGAGTACAGCCATTTCTACATGCTCTGACATTAACAAGCCACATAAGATGTCAAACAGCGGGTGGTAAGTTATCATGCAATTGAAAATGTCGCATGAAACCGCCTCTGGACGCGATGTCTTAGCACAAATATCACATTTCATTTGCTGGACGTCTCTGGTTTTATATTCAATTGACACCTTCCGTTACTTGCGCATTTAAATGAGTCATTAGGCGAGCCATCGACAAACTCTACCACAATGTGTATACGATCGAGCTGCCTGCAGGTGTCTTTGGAAAACTCAACAGGGATGCCTTTAAGAACATCTCTTTAAAGCTATGTGTAACTCGTTTTTCAATCTTCAAAGTGACGCCTTCCACTACTAACAGTCTCATTCCAAACATTGCGATCAGATACACATTTTTTCCCAGCGTTCACAAAAAATGTGTCATTTCATCAGCACATCCTTGATCCAGTTCTTATATATATATATATATATATATATATATATATATATATATATATATAGAGAGAGAGAGAGAGAGATAGATAGATAGATAGATAGAGATAGATAGATAGATAGATAGATAGATAGATAGATAGATATACACACACAAACCAGGGCAACTCAGGGCGGTGTAATGGTTACCAATCTTGTCTCGCTAGAACAGTTACGACTGAGTACTGAATTCGATCTTCACTGGGTGCCCCGTACTTTCGGCCTTGTGCCACATCTAAGCTACGCTTCTGAAAATCAACACAAGATTACAAATCATTGCACCTCCCCTATTTATCAAGAATATAAGTTATCTTATGAGATATCACTTTATACATATTTATTGAACGTAATATTAAAATATATAACAGTAACACCTTTTAATAACACTATAAGTATAAATTTTAATTACATTATATATATATATATATATATGTGTGTGTGTGTGTGTGTGTGTGTGTGTGTGTGTGTGTGTGTGTGTGTGTGTGTGTGTTCCTCCTTAAATACATGAGTAATTTGACGATAGTGTTCATGATGATTTGTCATTGATGTTCTTGTGGGCTAAATGAGCATTTTTAAACTTTTATCACTTATTAAAGAATAAGCTGTTAATGATTCTTTAGAAATACGTTTCAGAAGATATTATTAATATTTTCTGGCAGATGTCCTTTAAAATGGTGTAATATATACTTTCACACACTGAATATGTAAATGAAAAAAAACAACGTGTGTAAATATTCAATAATATATTTAAACACCAATGCCGATATTTTAAACAAATGCAGCCTCATGATGCAGCCCTGTGTTGCCTTAGCTACCATTAAGAAAATCAGTTAAAAAAAAAAAATATGTACTCAGCTGTAAAATAAAATCTGAGAGTTAAAAAAATAATCTAAAAAGTAATTATAGCCAAACCTTGAAAGAAAGGCTAAAATCTTTCTCTATAATCACATACTTAGTATTTTCTCAGTGAAAATATTCTTTATTTATTCAGCTCCATTTTCGTTTTTGTTCTTACTGAATTTTTTTTTTTTTTTTTACATGGCTATTTTGAAAAGGCAAGTTGACATTTTATCTAATTTGTTTTTCGATCGTTTATATTTTTTCTCCATGGATGGCGTGAAATATAAATATAAAAAGAAAGTTATCTCCCCCTGGATCTAGTATCATTTCCGTTTTCGTTGCACCGGGTGAATTACAAGTAAATTCAAATTACGAAAAGCACCTGCCAATTCAATCGGCGTCTCCCGTCCGTATCGATCGATCCAGCTTCCAATGACAAACGTGCGGCAACCGGCAGTAAGGTGACTAATATTCAGACAATGATTAAAACGCTTTATAAGTTGCCGTGAGTAGGAAGCCATTATGAGAACGGAATTGATACCAGCTACGAATCTATAACTAAAAAGTGAAAATAATAAAAAAAGAATTAATGAAAAAAAAATATATTGGCGGAAAGAAAGAGAGAGACTCCTTTTATACTTTTTTTTTTATTTCTCACCTGGAGGCTTCATTTATTGGAATTAAATGAAAGATGAAAGCAGGAAAAAATGAATGTACGATAAGAAGAAATGCACAATAGAATTCAAGAAAATGTATACGTAGACATGAGGGTGTGCATCTCAGAGAAACAGTGTCGGGTTAAAAATAATTTTAACGCTCTTTCTATTCGTTATCCCAAGTCAATGTGTGCCTGTATGTCTGTCTGTCTCTGTCTGCCTGTATATATATATATATATATATATATATATATATATATATATATATATATATATATATATATACATATATATATATATATGTGTGTGTGTGTGTGTGAGTGTATATATTTGTGTGTGTGTAACGGCGCGTGGCACGATATATCAGGGAGGGACTGATGTTATCGGATTGGATAGATCAGGGTGTGTGAAACATTTGGAAAGTGCCTGAAAAGCATACCAAGGACTGATCCAAGCCTTGTGAGTGAGATTGGGGAGACGGAACGCCGTCGATAGCTGTGCTAGCACGAAGCCACAAGTCGTTGTGGCCGAGGTCTTGAGCATGCTGGCCTTATTCAAATTGTTGATCACGATAGATAACACGCTAGATATTTGTATAGGCTCTGTCTTTGATGTATGTATCTACATGTTGCGATGGATAAATTTTTGTGAGAATTACGCAAAAATTAAAATAACACTGACACCTCATTGTAACAGATATATTTACACAAAAATATCTGGAAATAGTAAAGAGTAAAGTTTTTTTCAGTAAAATCGCCATTGGATTCAACCACAGCCTCCTGCATCTCGTCTTTACTGTTACAAGAAGTTTTTTGGTCTCTCGCTCAATACATAATAATCAAGGGGGTTGCTATTTGGGGACGTTGGTGGCGAGATTTATGGGGGCATGGGATCGAAGAATGACACATATCACTGGTTACACCTATCGTGTAATATGGTGTAGTCTCAATTTCCTCTAGATAGCTTCTTCCAGCAGACACCCAAGGGCAGCGATATCACCTCAAGGAACTTGATGTAGTCCCCTGTGTCGCTTTTGAGGCTCTGGGAAAAGGCAAATGGAGGCACAACGTCGTGCCGTGATCCTACCATATATATATATATATATATATATATTAAAGACATTTTTATGTTTAACGTTCTTTTTTTATAGATACAAGTATTTAAGTAAATGCTCTGTTTATAATAAACAGTATTAAATAACATTTACCGGCCTGAATGTCCGAGAAATTTTCATAGAAAATATTCGTCCTTTGACAGGATTCGAACCTGCATCCTAAACGGAACCGTCATTTACGCTGACGTGCCTCGGCCACAACCGTCTATATATATATATATATATATATATATATATATATATATATATATATATATATATATATATATATATATATATATATATATATATATATATATATATATATATATATATATATATATATATATATATATATATATATATATATATATATATATATATATATATATATATATATATATATATATATATATATATATATATATATATATATATATATATATATGTGTGTGTGTGTATATATATATATATATATATATATATATATATATATAATAAAGAGAAAGAACAGTAAGATATATAAGCCAGTGTTCTTATTCATATTTTTTTTTATTTTTTACAAAACAGTGCTCTATGTAAATGTACAGAGCATAAATATTATAAATTATCTGATTAAAAATGTGGTTTCTTCGCTACACGGGAATTACCAAGTTTAAACAACCGAAGATAACAACTTTTATTACATTATTAAAATAAAAGCATTAGTTCTGTTTGATCTTCAAGCGAATTTTGGATTAACTTATAATTAAATTTTCTGAGTTTTAAACGCACATAAAATTCATATTTTTTTTTTTGCAAGGATACAGAGAAATCCAATAATTTAGACAGCGGCGGCAGCGTGTTCATATTTATTAACTATTATTGTATCAATTAAGTGTTACCTTCTAAATAGAGAGGGGGTGCATGGGGTGTATTTTTCGACGAATTTTCACATCCGTTCAACGCATGACGTCTGTTTTTTTTTTACCCTCAACAATTTTTTTCTGCATTTTTTTCCGTTATATTCGTTCTTGTATACTTTACCGAAGTGAAAATATATGGTAAATGCAATACTTTCGCAATTTTATACAGCACACTCACTTCCATTCTTTCCAAAAGGTCTGTTAGAATACGTTATATTGAAATAAAATTTTAAAATATTATTTTTACTCTGAATTACTAATCGACTAATTTAAAAAAAAATATTATTACATACCAAATATATATATATTATCAGCACCCATTTATTTTATTTTTTTATTTTATTTTTAATTATTATTTCAGGAAAATTTTTGACAATGTCGGCAAAGCATAGTTATTTGATTTCTTTGATGCAGTAGATCTTATTTTTTTCATAAACTTCGTAATATATAATTTCTCATGTATGAACAAAGGACATGGTTTATTTAAGGGCCTACATATCCTAGCTTTTCTTATTAATTTCCATTTTACTGTAGGTGTTTTATTGGTTTCTTTTGAGTGGCAGAAATATTTCGATAGAGACGTCTGATTTCGGATTTTTTTTTTTTTTTTATCCTAAATTAAGTTTGATGTTGTTTGAATCTCTTTTTGAACACATGGCTTGTGCAACCTATATAGATATTTATGTTTTCGGGATTCTCAAAAGATGAGATATTGCCTTTGTATACTAATGACTCCGTGCGACATTTATTTTGTAGAGGAGAGATTTGATGATTTCTACAGTTACATAATTTTTGTTTGTCTTCATCTATTTTATTTTTATATAGTCTAAATTTCTTTGGTTTTGGTCTCAGAATCAGCACGGAGGCCTACATCGAGTATCTTGAGGTAGTAGTGCTGCCTTGGGTTAAGAGGGTGGTTGCTGGCAAACAGGACTCAGCACGAGGCCACACATGGAAGAGAACCCAGTCATGGCTGTCAGACAATTTTTGCTACACACATCACCCCTGATATGTAGCCACCTAACTCCCAAGATTACAAGCCCTTGATTATTATATGTTGGGTGCAGCTGAGCGCGAGACCAGAAAAAAACCAAAAAAAAAACAAAAAAAAACTCCATGCAACATTCAGCTGAATGAAATGATTATTTTAGCATTGAACAACTTAAACAAGAAGACCGTCCAGAATAGATGTAGGAGATTCTGATTTCGCCCGGTGGCCGTGGTTGAAGTCAAAGGCGATGTTATTGAACAAATTTACACTTTGAAGATAGTTTTGTGTAATTTTGGGATCATGATGTCAGTATTATTTTAATTTTTGTGTCATTTTGACGACAATTTCATCGCATATTTTACATATTTTTAAGCTTGATTTTGAAAAGAGAAAAACATGTTATATATTTAATTAATTCAAATTATTCCGAAAGTTATCATCATATTTATTGTCACATTGATGATATTTCAGACGTTGTAGGCGCTGGACATTTCAGATGACATTTGGTGGAATTATGAACCGAATATTTTATTTCGTTCAAATGGGTAGATTGTTCTAATTCCACAGCCATGTCCTGGCATGTCTTTCATTTAATTCACCTGGAAAATTTTTCTCGCTTCACTTCCGAGTTTTTGTCCTTTCACTAACGCCAGCGATTGAAAACACAAGTTTTTGTGTCAAGACAATTTATTCACTAGGCCATGTGTCCTTGGAGACACATGGCCTAGTGGATAAATTGGAGACCTTTTTTTCAATTTTTTTTCCTTTTCTTCATTTATAATTGTTTTACTTTAGCTCTCTGTATTACTGGTTCCCATATTGTATGTATTATTATAACTGACAGACTCAAGAGATTTTTTAGCAAAGCATGTGGACTGATGCCTTACGTATTTGTATTTTCCGCTTATGTTCTCCGTCAATATTTTCAACTTCATCCCACAGATTAATATGATTACGTTTTTCTCCGATATGTGGTCCTCGCTGTCCCCAGCGGAGAGAACAACATTTTGATGTAGCGAGAAAAAAAAAACACTTACCTGTGCGAATTAATTGATACGAGGTACATGGAATTTGAACAGTCTACCCTTGTGGACTAAATAAAGCTTTCGGTTCCAAATTCAAATTAGTACAAACTCGGTCGGGACGGAGCGTAAAACGTACACTGTGAAAATGCGATAATAAAGGCATGGACAACAGTCCTAACATTGTAAATAGTGTAATAATTTATTTATATATATATATATATATATATATATATATATATATATATATATATATATATATATATATATATAAACAAATATATGGATATAAATCCGACAGTATGAAAGTAAAAATACAGAAAAAAAAACAAAATTCTGAATATGCATTATTAATGTTAAAATAAAGTCGACGTCAGACGTTTGGTCTATTTAAGACCATCTAATTCAGACAGATAACTGAAATTTTATACATTTTATGTCCAACTTTTGTGTTAAATTGTTAAGTTATAATGTTAATTATGTTTAAATGAAAATGTCCATGAAGATGGTCTTTAAATAGACCGAAACGTCCGACGTCGACTTTATTTTAACATTAATAATGCATATTCAGAATTTTTTTTTTTCTGTATTTTTTTCATTTTATATATATATATATATATATATATATATATATATATTGAAACAGATATAAAAACAGCTTGAAAATATGTTTGAAAATGCATATTAATATTTCATGAGGTGTATTATAAAGAATACAGTCTTTTTTTCAAATATTCAACTCATTTGCAATTTTCGAAGCAAAATATTTGGACATTTTCAAATTCATGAACTGAACAGATATGATTTACATATTTATAAATGTTGTGTAAACATTTGCCGTATATGAATATATTTTATTTTTTTTAAATATTTCAATCATTATTACATCAGTAAATTCGACGAAAAATGCTCCCATATAGTTTATAGAATATATCATCAATCATTATGCAAACAACTGCTTTTGTTCTCCTGTTTTCTACTTGTGATATTTATCGGTATCGATCTATGGATTGATAAGAAGAATAATGAACGTTCAGACAATTGGCTTTATGCTAGAGTACATTCAAATCAAACAAAATGCTATCTACGTGAAAGTTATTTATGCTCTATATCTTATTCAACTTGTTAATTCAGAAAACGAAAGAGAAGAACGAACACATACAATAGAAGCATTGTAGAAGGCCAGCACATATTTTTCTTGTCTAAAATTCGTCTGTTTCAGTGACAGAATAAAAAACCCGGTACGCCATACTGCAAATCTTGGGCAAAATTTTTTCATGAAATCTCAACAGTAATTTTTTTCGCATATTGTGTGTTTTCCACATCTCACATTTTCAGAATATCAATTAGTCTGCTCAATGATTCATAGCTTCGAAGTATTGATCATACATTCAAAATAACAAAACACATTGAATCAAATGACGTTTTATGCTGAGGAACACACTTTAACTGAAGTGATGATTTAGGTTCAAGGAAAACATGGTATTTCTTTTCATAGTGAAAGTCTGTATTAGTTTATATGAATAAATATTACATTGTGAAAGATATATTCTAACATGATATGCTAATCTATATTATTCTGGTTACTATCAACATTATTTTTACTGGGTTCCGGTGGTCTCCATATGAATTTTAAACAGTTAGATTAATAACAAACAAGCTAGAGCGAGAAGGAACCACACGCACACAGAGACACTCAGTCATACACAGACACACGCAGACACACACACACACACACACACACACACACATATATATATATATATATATATATATATATATATATATATATATATATATATATATAGAGAGAGAGAGAGAGAGAGAGAGAGAGAGATGCATGTATGTGTGTATGTATCTATGTATTACAATAAATAAACATATCTTTCATCACCGGCAACACAACTTTCAATACTACGTTTCGTTGGGAAAAGCTTTCTTGAATAAAAACCGAATTCATGACATGTGGAAAACCTTTCTTCATATTAAAACCTGCGGAATTTTGCTCCAACAATCCGGATAAAGGGAAACAAGTCAATAAATATTTTATATAACTGAATGTAATTTAATTTAACGTTTTCTTTTTAAGAATAAATCTAATTGGCAGATAACTCGTGGTATATATATATATATATATATATATATATATATATATATATATATATATATTATAAATTAACTGATTTAAAATATCGTTTTTCCGCTAAGTTAGTAATAACTATGTCTCAAAAATGGAAGATAAAATCTTTAAATTTAATTATATGATTAAATTAAAAGCATTAGCTCCGTTTCATCTTCAAGCGAATATTGAAATAACTTCCAATATTCGCTTGAAGATGAAACAGAACTAATGCTTTTAATTCAATTAAATATTAAAATTTAATTTTTTAGCTTTCATTTTTTAAACATGGATATTATGTAGCGGAAAAGCCTTTTTTTGAATCAGTCAATTTATAATATTTATGCTCTGTAAAATTACATTGAGCACTGTTTTCTAAAAATTAAAAATAACAAAATAACCAAGGATTTTATATCTTACTGTTATATATATATATATATATATATATATATAATTAAACCCAACGAAATAAAAATGTCGCCCAAAATTGCTAAATCGTTTGGATTAAATTGTAATGGCTTATATGCTGGTCTTAGCTAGTAAACCCAGCGAAGAAATTAGAAATCACAAGTAATAGTGCTCCCTATATTAAGGTGGACATGTCAAGTTATATTTTTAGCAGCCACAAAGAAATGCATATATCGGACAAGTATTTATTTTAGCTTATTCATATTTCGTGGCCAAATATATTTTATATTCTCTAAGCCCAGTTGTGTGTGGGGGGCTACCTAAACGTTGCGCGTGACTTTATATTCTACAGAAACAAGCTATTATTATTCGGCGGCGATAATTGCATTTCATTTCCATTTAGCAACAAGTCACGTTAACCGCAACAGATCAATTTTTCATACAGGGCGGATCAAAGATCTATCAAAATATGTTTTGAACAGAATGAACGAAAAATTCGTTTTAATAGCAGATTAGAATTCCCTTGTACTACAAACGTAGTCTTTCTTCCATTTCTCTTATCTCTTATGTGCAAGTTCATATGTGAATACGCTTGTGTATGTGAATATCTCTGGTATCATGTGACTCGATCGCGTCAAACGTTACCAGAGCAACTGTCTCGGCCTTACGAATTTTTTGTTCAATTCTCTCTTTTATGTGTGTGCTGCGACCGTTTGATTCAAGGTGCGACTTTTTCACAGTGCATAATTAATTTTCTGAATGTGTGAACACATTTCTCTGAGACAGACGAATGGAGTAAGGAGAAGTTAAAAGTAAACATTTACAAACAGCGTAATCTGCCTTCAAGGTAGCTAATCATGGCGGTGAACAAAAAATTATTAGTGTTCGGGAATAGGAAATATGCACAGAAAACTGATTGGAAAAGGAAAAAAAAATCTTATTAGGATGTCAACAGACTGCTCTATTTTATTTTGTTTCGATTGTATGAAACTTTACGTATTCATGGTGGGATGTTAATTAACTCTTGGTCGTTATTACTGAAAAAAAGGACAAATAATAATATAAATAATGATCGAAACATGAAGGAGCAAAAGAAAAGTGTACGATAAACGGTAGATGATGATGGTGATGATGATAATGATGATGACGACGACGACGACGACGACGACGATGACGACGACGATGATGATGATGATGATGATGATGATGATGACGACGATGATGATGATGATGATGATGATGATGATGATGATGATGATGATGATGATGATGATGAAATCAATAGGGATCGTAATAATAATAATAATTATATTAATAATAATAATGATAATGATAATAATAATAATAAAGTGAGAAAAAATATACATTCCCTACATGCGGATACTACTATCCACTAAAAGATTGTACAACATTTTGCGAAGGTCTTTGTCTATGCCATTTTTTTTTCCAGTGGAAAGTGTCATGTTGAAAAATTTCTAAAGTAAGGTCCCTGGGCGGTAGCCGCAACGAAATGTGTAAACGCCAGGAATCAAAGCAAATAAAAATAACAATGATAATATAACAACAGCAATGCATGGTAAAATCATCGCAAATGGTGATGGAGTAACTATATTTTGTATTGTAGAGTAGTTAGCATCCTTCAGCATTCTACGAATTACAGGGGTCACAACTTTAAAAAGTCTACGAGTAAGGACTTCAACATTTGATTAAGATGTTGTTTAATACATTGAAACTGAGCTGATTAATATTCGGACTGATCTTCGTTTTGCTGTTCTTTGTAAGTTGTCTTCTTAATTATTATTATATTTATTATTGTTGTTGTTGTTATTAGTAATATTATATTATTGTTATTATTATTATTTTGGAGAGGGCGCTAGAATAAATAGCTTTTGAGCTTAGAACATCACGTGTCATCTTTGTATTGCTTCGTCTTTTCAGCGGCAAGTGTCATACAATTTATCTTTCCACATTAAGTAGATTGGATCATTAATGATAAAATTTTTCTAGTATTGAGACTAGAATCTTAAACCCCAGAAAACTGTTATCATTTATGATCCACTTTGCATAAAGTGCAAAGGTAAATTATATGAAACTGGCCGCTAAAAAGATGAAGCAATACAAAGACAACACGTGACGTTCTTAATATTATTGATGTTATTATAAAACAATTTACTCTACCAGGATTATCTGAAATGTTCATGAATTGCGAAGTGATTTAGGCATATTTCTCAAAAATATAAGTACCATTAATTAGAGTCTGTCTATATTTCTGAGATGAGGTATTATGTATAGTATTTACATTAGTCGGACTATTGTCCTCATTTTTGTCGCCATATTTGTCACTAATGTAAATACTATACCATTAATTACTTCAATGTGAGTAACCAACATAATAATAATAATAATAATAATAATAATAACTATTATTATTATTATTATTATTATTAGTAGTAGTAGTAGTAGTAGTAGTAGTAGTAGTAGTGGTAGAAGAAGAAGAACAAGAACAAGAACAAGAAGGAGAAAAAAAAGAAGAATTGAATGGATGATATGGGAAGCGTTAGAGCAGACTCTAAGAATAAATTCTATCGAACTTGCTATTGTTAATACCTTCTGCATGCTGTGTTCGAAAGCTACAGATTTTGTGCAAAACATTGTCACTGGTACATTTATGACCCGCTCTGCTTAATGTGAAAAGATAAATTATACGGAACTGGCCGCTATTTTTTAAAACTCCCTCTTGCACGAGCTTATAATCATCATCATACTCAACATTAATGATGTGAACAAATTAGCGTACCAGCATTCGCTGAAATGTTCATGAGTTGCGAAGTGTTTTTGACACTATTCCTTAAAAATAAAATTTCAATTAAGTAATTGAATATTGGTAACCAAAATATTATTATTATTATTATTATTAGAAGAAGAACAAGAACAAGAACAAGAAGAAGAAGAACAAGAAGAAGAAGAAGAAAAGGACTGAGTGGACGATATGGCCAGTGTTAGGCACACTGAACAAATTCTGTCGAATTTATTGCTATTACCTTCTGCATTCTGTGTTGGAAAGCTACAGATTTTGTGCAAAACATCGTCAGTGGCTTCACTTAGCTGGCCGATAAAGATAACAGACGGGTAATATGCAGGAAGTATCGTACCGAGTTCACAGAAGTGGTACAATCTTTCAACTCCGTTAGTAGTCAAGAATGAGTAAGCGATACACATGTGTGATATGAATATTTTCACTGAAAAGTGCTTGGAGAGGAATCAGGATAATATCCATTTGTGCACAAGAGTAGTTATGAATGAATCATGTCAGGCAGTGTGTTGAGTTTAAATAAAAATAACGTGATGTTGGAACAGGCGAATATAGAGTTGTACCCAGTATTGGCAGCGCAAATTAGAGAAATATATCAAACAAGTCAAGTTGTCCAAATCACTGTTCGAACACTCAAAATTATTAAAAGAATATTTCCGCGCTTACTTCATCAAAAGCACTCTCCATACCAGGCATATTTTTCTGTTATGGATATAAGTGATATACCCTTATCCTATTGTGTGATATGATATGAACATTGATCTGCCTTCAAGCGTACTCCAGCATTATATTTTCGGCGTGTTCCCTTCACACTAAATAATAATAATAATAATAATAATAATAATAATAATAATCCAGTTGTAGTTGGAGCCATCGGATTTATTGGAAAGTATTCCAATAGGATCTTTGACGGAATCCCTCGTAGTCCATGACTTAAAGAAATACAAAATTCTTTTTCAAAACAGCTCACTAAAAAAGGATGATGCCATTTCTGACCTTATGTCTCTGGTCGGCACCCAGAAAGAAACGAGTATATACTACAAATTAAAGGTACTACTACTACTAATACTACTACTTCTAATAATAATAATAATAATAATAATAATAATAATAATAATAATAATAATCTAATCACCCAAACATTGCGATCAAAATCCACATGAACATAATTTGCTTGCTTATTGACTCTAATGCGTCTCTTAAGTTCTTCAAATAAACTATCAAAATACACTGATTTGTTTTAATCAAATCGCCCCAAGCAAGGCTGGAGTATGACTAGCACGCAAGGTTTTACAGAGAGTGAGAGTAAGACTAAAGAGGAATGTTTGGGAAAAGGATAAAAAGAAAGACATGTATAAAGGACAAGGCATCAAATGAAGTCGATTGACATTTGGATATTTGAAGATTATAGTTATGAGGAAAACAATTGATAGGAAGGGAGTTCCACTGGCGGGAGGTGCGAGATAAGAAACTGTTGTAGAAGAATAGAGGGATACATTTAGTCGTTTCGACAGTGAAAATGTTGGACCGATATATCAACCTAGTAGAACGCTTAAATTCATGCAATTTGGAAACCAGTGAAAGTAGCTGGTCGGAGCATTTGCCGTGAAAGTACTTGTAGAAAAGCCAGAGGGAAACCACAACAAGTCTGTGAGACAGCGACTGCAGGCGGGATGCCAGATCAGGACCAACTACGTTGCATAACCATAGTTAGAGTGAAATCCATAGGTTTGAATGGAATAAGGCGATTATAGACTCAATGATGGGATTCCTGTTTGTTTATGCCTTAAAGAAAAACAAATCATTCACAAGTACAGCTCACACATTACGAATAGCGTTATCTATGTAAAATGTATGTGTATATCCCACACACTAATAAGAGCTTTGTGCATGAAACAGTAGTAATTTTATGGGAGATAGAAAAAAACAACATGAAATGTAGTCCTAAAATCACACCACTGCCTGCCTGAAGTCTTCCCGCAGAGTTGTTATGTAATGTGACCATAGAAGGAACCGAAATATAATAATAATAATAATAATAATAAAAAGAAGAAGAAGAAGAAGAAGAAGAAGAAGAAGAAGAAGAAGATATATAAAGTCTTTTAATTTGATCGACTGTAGTGTTATAGATATACTATTTCATTAATATCTGAAAAGCTAAGAATAATGCAAAAGAATACTGATACATAAAACTTATCTGGAATAACTCTCACTGTGTGATTTAAAAGTAATCTTCCTATGAAGTTATTCCACCTACTAAAACATCAGTCATGATATGTAGTAATTGCTAAGGAAAATGTTCCTTCATCAAATGCCCCAGGTAAATGTTTTTACAAATGATTACTAAGGGTAAACTATTAAGCAAATCAACAGAAAAATATTTTGGTTACAAATACAGATTTGTGACGAATATCCAGAAAAAAATGGTGAATTTGCAAATTTTATGAGAAGGAAACTGCAGAGAAATGTGACGAACACTACACAAACAAGCTTATAGAAATAGGACCTGTAAGAATGTTGCAATACATTTTCGCCTGTTAGCTTGTAATTTATTTTTGTATTGTTTTGAATAGGAACGAACATTCCGGTCCTACACGCGGTTGGAATTCGCATGTGTATCTTTCTATTTACAAAAATATTTTAGCACTCCGTTTGCACTTTTAAATAATTTGAATTTGATAGTAGGAGAAAAATGTTTGACAATAGCCAGATGCTTCTGATAATGCGATTCATATGGAATTCTTGTGTTTTCTCCATAATTTTCTAGAATGTTCTAGTAAATTATGTGCTGATAGATGTTTTTTTTTATACAACATTGGTCTGATTAGTGAAACATTAGGCGCTTACCCAAGGAGGTGGTTGTATGTCCGCCATAAGTAATTATATATATATATATATATATATATAGTAGGCATATCTTTATTCAAACATATTTCAATTGAATAATACAGATATTGAGTTTAATTATTTTTATACTGATCCATTCTAATTGATCAATCAGTTTAATGATGTTGAGATGAAATCCATCAGGGAAGGCGCTTTAGTATTTTTTTTATTTACGCAATTACTTTCGGTCATTTCTAAGACCATTAATTGCGAACATTGTCTTCTTAATTTACATCTGAAGATGATGTTTAAAGCAGATCAAATGCACATTAAAAAAACATCTCCCTGATAAATATTCAATGAAATATGTATTTTTATATATATATATATATATATATATATATATATATATATATATATATATATATATATAAATGTCAACCTAAAAAGCAATAAGATAAAAGTTTTAGTAGAATAAAAAAGATTACTAAATATAAAATGGATTACTCTTTCAATGTACTGTCTTTGAATTTTTCCAATCGACTGTTTCATAGTAAATACCCAAAATCCACCGAATTTCAAATTAATTTCTTCGTAGATTGTTTAGGCATTTAGATATTTATCAAACCTTAACCTCCCAAATATGCCCGTTAAAGTAACGCGAATTAACAGCGTCTAAGAATTTGAATGAAACCTGTTGTGGAATGTAATTGATTGGGGTAGTTGTAGCTTCTTCCTCTAATGTCGGTCTTCTCCCTCACCCCTTAGCCATCTATATCTAGAGACGAGACACCTTAAATTTGAGCAACATCTAGCCGACACACTGGGGTTAAAAATAGGAAATTGAAATGATACATATGACACACTCATATCCTCTCTCCCACCTCACTTCCTCACTTCGTTAATTTTACGTATACTCGATGAGGTCCGTCAAAAACGTGTGAACTTCTATTCATTTTTCATTTCAACTTTTTGAAGTAAAGTCTAATGATCACAAACCCTGTTAAAGGGGTTATGGTGAAATAGCCTATTACATGGAAACTTAAAGTGGTCTGTTTTTTATTCAATATATATATATATATATATATATATATATATATATATATATAAATCTTCTGCACAATGTCGTTTATTATATTATCAAACACTAAACTGGCGATACACCGTAGAATGAAGTGTAAGAATATCAACAATGAATTAAGAGCAACAAAGAATATACAAAAACATTAACAGTTTTGTAGCATATAATCAGAATAAATGTACAAAAATAAATATAAAAGTCTGTTCCCCTGGATCGTTCAAATCGTTACTGAATATCTTCGTCCTTCTTCTGTAAAGTGCAAAAAGTGATAGATCACCGGAACAATAAATATGGAAACTGTATGAATATTTTTACATGAAAAGCATTTCACGGTAGGTAGTACATGAAGCTTATGGCCTTTTATTAAGAAATTTATGCATGGAAGAGAGTCAATTTTTCAAGGAAAACAGTTGTATTTAATTATAGAATTTACGAGGGAGTGATGATTTTACTCAAGAATAGTCTCATTGTACAATCCATATCTTGTTCCAGACCGGAAATCTAAACATGCATGATTGGGATAAGTTTCCTCCCATATTTCTTTAATTTTGTCGGCTGATTTTCGTACGGAAATATCATCATCCTGAACTACTCGTCAGTCTTTTTTATTTTATGTGCTCGCTAACTCCAGAAACTGGGAAAAAATGGTCCTCTACATCATTCTATCCTTTATAGTTCTAAGCATATTATTATATCTGTTTACTCAAGTTCGTTCTTTAGGTTAATCAGTTTACATCCAACAATTTTGAGTTCAGTATTACTTGTAAGTTTCGACATTCCCAAGTCCATCTTCCACAATAGCAATCCCAGATATTTCAACTATTTATAAGTATAAACAAATGCATCGCATTCGTTCTCATTTTCGATAAATTTCCTCGATGAAAAACATTTACAACGCCAATCATTTACTCCTAAAAGAACTATTGTCGCATATATGATGCAACGATTCAAACAGATTAATATTGACGCCAAATTTGTTGCATGCAATTAGCTCGAACTTTTCAGCAACTCTATTCTATTACAATTTCACAATAGTTTACGTATTAACTGATCATTAGAATATGGCATGAAGTTTAAAGTTAAACTGACTCAGAAATCTACTAATCAGTGTGGACAAATTTCGTTTAGACGTTACAATAAAAAAAACATACAGTCAAGTCACATCACTCTTTTATGTTTAAATAGATACGTTGCACTGTTATAATTTGCAGGAGTATGTCAGCTATCTATATAACATTGTCCCATTATAATTGTTATTATACGGCCAGAAAGAATATGCATATTAAAAATAACTGTTATTTATTTTTTTTTCAAATTCTATTAACATTTTATATATTACCAATTTGAATAAATGTTGATGTTAATAGTAGCCTTTACTTTGTTAGGAAATATTCCGAATTTCTTGATTGGCCAGTCAGCTCTATTATCGGCTGACATTTATAAAATGTTTTTCTTAAGATGTTTTTTTTTTGAAAAACAGGTTTCTTAAGTTCAGTAGCTGTTATCGCTCTTATCAATATTGATTAGAATTTTCTTCCTAACGTTTTAATTGATATAATGTGGAATGTCAACATCTCTATTATTTCATTATTTTTTTCGTTGTGATATAGATGATAGCGATTTGTTGCTACTCGTGAATTTCCTGAAGTTATGAGATTTCTGTTATTTGAAACAGTTCTTTTATTATATTTCTGTAGCGCTCGTCAACAAGGTTCGATATTTAAGGCCTAAATTAAGCGCTACAGAATTCAGTGTCTCAAAGTGATTATTAAACAGTGATCTGAGAAACTTTTTGTTTACAGCTGAGTGTTTATATGTTTCTCAATAGGTTTGTCGCTATGCACGCAACACCCGTGTAATTCCAGATCTGACGTGGATATTAAAGATCGGGACTTGAGTTTTCGGACGAATGTTTTGTTTTTGTAGGAAGACTAGGGCTATTGCTGAGAATTAACAATACAATACAAATATTTTCAAACACGTCATTACCTTATCATTTCTTATCGACTTTCACTATAGTGTTTTCTAAAACTTTCATCAGTTTAATTATTCGTATAAAGAAAGAATAACTAATGAATGAGGAATATATTTAATCTAGGCGGTGCTTGGTTTCATGTTCCATAACAAGAAAAAATACGTTTCTAATAGAATAGTGCATTTCCGATTCAAATCATATCTCTCCTTCCCCCCTCTCTCTCATTTACATTATTTAATACAAGAATGATATAAATTGTTGAATAAAGAACATTTAGATGCAAGACCAATGTATGATATCAAAGTGCGATTATCGTAATATGAAACAGTTTTGTGAAAACTTGCC
Source organism: Acanthosepion pharaonis (assembly GCA_903632075.3). Taxonomy (NCBI): domain Eukaryota; kingdom Metazoa; phylum Mollusca; class Cephalopoda; order Sepiida; family Sepiidae; genus Acanthosepion; species Acanthosepion pharaonis. The sequence goes on from CAHIKZ030000023.1 coordinate 875,629, forward strand.
TAATTATAAGTTCACGTAAATATATCCTATGATATTTTTCCTGCAGAAAGAGAAAGTGTGATATTAAACACCTTTATGGCCGTTTTCTTTCTTTTGAGAATATCTAGAGAACTTATTTCATTCTTGATTGCTTTACACTCAATGCAGGTGTGTCACGTGTAGAAGAACTCTTTTCGGCTGAAGTCACACAAACAACATATTTTGTGATGAATTATTACACTTGGACACACACACACACACACACACACAAATATGTGTGTGTGTGTGTGTGTGTGTGTGTGTGTGTGATCACCCACATATAACTATAACATAACACATATATGTATAAATATATATTTACGCGTTTATATATATATATATATATATATATATATATATATATATATATATATATATATATATATACACGTTTCATTAAAGACGCCTTACAAATGTACATGATTAACTTTTTTTCCTAAATTTCTCTTGTGCAAAAATCCTGTTTATTATGGATATTCGGGCAAAAAAAGTCGTATTCAGTTAAAACGAAAAGTAGCATCCTTGTTAAAGTCTAATTGAATAGTCTAAAGCCATCGGATATATACACAATTTTGACAATTTGTACAAAATTTATGCCTAGAAAAGTAAACAATACCTTTTTTATTTGTTTTAATGAAACTTTTATAAAAGTGGGATTGCTGCCAACATACACACACAGACAGACGCACACAGACACACACACACACACACACACACACACACACACACACACACATATATATATATATATATATATATATATATATATATATATATATATATATATATTCGTCTCTCCTGTTGAATTCGACGTATGTGAGTCAAGCAGCTCAGTTCCTAGGAACCTACAGCCCGACACCAGCACATATGATTTGATTATAGTGGTGAAGGTTTTGCAGAACCATCCACAGTTTTTGAAGGACTCTCCGATTGCTCAATTCAAACCGCTATCCATTACTCTCGTCTCTCTCTCTCTCTCTCTCTCTATATATATATATATATATATATATATATATATATATATATGTATGTGTGTGTGTGTGTGAAAAGTTTATATAAATATAAATAAATATATATATATGTATAATTATTTATATATTATATGCGCGGTACTTATTAGAAAGCGCTCAATATCAGAGATAGAGCTAATATATTTGGTTGTATATATATATATATATATATATATATATATATATATATATATATATATATATATATATATATAAAAGTGAACATAAGTTTTATGTTATATGTAATCGAGGCGACATTGTGGCATGACGATTGCATATAGCATGAAACAGACTGTCGCCTCTAAGTGTTGACTTCTATGTTCACTTTTATATTTACACACGCTCTATCTCTGATATTGAGCACTTTATCCCATACATATAGCACACCTTAAGACTATATTTCTTTATATATATATATATATATATATATATATATATATATATATATATATATATATATATATATACTAGCCTAGAAGCCAACATTCAGAAGGAGTTTAGATTATCGCCTACGTAGGAATTTGAGGCATTTGGTCTTTTACCTTCTGCATCCTATATACGTAACAGTAAAAGAAATTAGAAATAATAACATATTTTATTTTATTTTTATTCGACACCTAATTTCGGCATAATTTTTTCTCTTATACGGATCCGATCTCAGCAGTTTGTTTACATTTACTTTGCATTCTTTATGATCCCTTCGAATAAAAACACACTTAAAAGACATTAGATAATTCAGGCTATGTAATATTTCTGTTAAGCCTTAGTACGCGTCCTGGAAAATAGAAAACAAAAACATATTAGCAACGTTCTGTGCCGTCTTATGTCTTAATATTGGTTTAATGTGTCGATATCAATTGCAAAAATCAAAATTAATTTTAAAACCTTAATAAAGAATGTTTATTTAAATCTTTCGGTCTGTTCCATATTTAAATTTAGCTTTAATGAAATACTTATTCAAACTTTAACAGCAGTTAATACCTATTACTTTCTGATTTGCCATGATTGAAAAACATACAGACGGACACATATACACTGTACTTTATTATTATAGATAAAATTAAGAAGATTAATTTGAAGAAGAATCTTTTGGGCTGAGTTTAGGCTACTAAAAATAATAATGCTGCAAATAATTGCTGAATATTAATATTTGTATTGTTCTGTCGCTAAGCGTTTCATTGAATACGAATTGGCCATTCAGCGAAAGTGTTTCTTACGCATGTTCCCCTGTGTTTATTAGACGCTCATGAGTATATCCCAAGATTGAAAAGCGGGCGGACAGACACACGTACACTCTTCTTTATGATTATATGTAGAATAAGGTTAATTTGAAGAAAACCCTTTCGGGTAGACTTTAAGCGAGTAAAAAAAAATAATAATGCAGTAAATAATTGATGGATGTTAATACTTCTGTTGTTCTCCTGGTTAGAGTTTGGATGAATTGGAATTGGCCAGTGAACGTGTGTTCGTATAATTCATGGTCTGCTGTCTCTATTTGACACGCAAACGTAAATCCCGACAGAGAAAAACGGACGGATTCACGTACACTGCGCGTTCTTATTATAGATTAATTAATTAATTAATTAATTTGAAGAAAACACCTTCGGGCTGTCTTTAGGCCAATAAAAAATAATAATACTATATAATTCATGAATATTAATACTTCTATTATTCTCGCGATTAACGTTTGAATGAATGCGAATAGACCATTGAGCTAGACTGCTTCTTTACGCATGTTCCGCTGTTTATTTGACGCTCAAGCATAAATTCCGAGATCGAAAAACGGAGGGACGGACACACGTACACTGCGCTTTATTATTATAGATAGAAGAGGATTAATTTGAAGAAAATTTATTAGTGGACTAGTAAAAAATATAAATACCGTGTATAGTTTGATGAATAGCAATACATCTGTTGATAATAGTTTGAATGAATTAAATGGGTCAATGAGCGTGAGTGCGTATTACGCATGTGCCGTGAGTTTAATCGACGCGCATGCGCAAATCCTGATATCGAAAAACGGACGGACGGACATTGCGCATTATTATTATAGATGAAGAAGATCAATTTGCAGAAAAGAACTTCGGGCGGAATTTAGACTTGTAAAATAAAACTTTAAATAAATCAATAAAAATAATCATACCCCTTATTTATTGTGTTTACCGTTTGAATGAATGCGAACGAGCCACTGAGCGATAGTGCTTATTATACCTGCGCTTCTCTGTCGCGCATACGTAAATCCCTTTGGATAGATTTTAACGCAGGCTTATCATCTCTCAGTTGAGTCTCTGTCTTTAGGAAGAGTGCGCTCGAGGGCTTTTCTCTCAAAAAAAAGAGGGGCAACTAAGAAAATTATACTGAGAGGTGCCAAGCCCTGGGAAACAGCTGCCCGAGGCCGCACTCTCCTATTGCACCAGAGGGAGGGATCGGTGTTCGCAACGAGTTTAGCGCAACCGACGGTTGCCGGCACTGAGGGCAATTTTTGTCCCTTTCCCGAGTGTACGCGCTCGGGTCGCCACTTTAAAATGATCTTGCGTCACATCTCGTTCTGGTGGAGGAACGAGTAACCACCGTAAATCCCGACATTGAAAATGAAACGATCAGAAACTCGAATGCTTTATTATTATAGATTAAACAGTATATTTATTTATTTACACTTGCTTTTTTGAGAAATCTTTTTAGAAAAATATTCGTCCTCCGGCAGGATTCGAGCCTACGCCTCCTAGATCAGACCATCATTAGATCTGACGTACCTTAGACCAACTCGGCCACGCAAAACCTCTTGACCCAACAATTCCCAAATAGTGTTTTTGAATGCAGATTTTCCCGATTGTTGAGTTATAAATAGCTGCACTCTTTTGTATTCTAACGTAAACAATATGTGAAATATTATGAAAATGGTGCCTAATCTGACATAGAAGCCGCTATAGTTTTTTATAATTATGGAGTACTAGATAGTTTAGTTGTTACAGGAAAACAATGATTTCAAAATGACCATAAACTGGATAAATTACTGTTCGCTTGTTTAATGTGGAAGTTACTCCAACATGATACCCACACTGTACCACTTGAAAACTCATCACATGTATATGGACAGCTGTCTTTGATAAATGTTTAAATGCCTTCAAGCGGACAAGCGTTTTGTCCAACATTGTAAACTAACGCTACAGAATCACTAGCAAAGTATTGTACCAGATAACAGAAACGTTTAAACCTGTGTACTTTCAACAGCATCAAAAAATAAAATGGATATCACTTATAGCTCGACAAGAAAATTATGATATAAAGAAAACACTGACGTTTTACACTATATCCGATGAAAGGATAAGAATCAATTCTGGAAAAAAAGCGATAACTCCTACTGAACAGGAGATATTAGTTTTCATAAAAAAATCTTTTATATTTCACCCGCCACTAGCACGTGGTTCTCCTTCAGTGAATACGGAATAGTATATTATGAGAAAACTGATAATATTACCATTACAATTATATATGATGAGAACAAATACTATACATTGATCATAGGCTAATGACCAGAAAATTTATAGCCGTGTTGTTGGCGTAGCAATGGCTAAATGGATAAAGATTTTAGAATATTTCCTTATAGCGAAATGGCTAATATTACCATTGCCACTGGAGATGAGGTGACGAGATACTACACATAGACGCCAGGCTGATACAAAACGGGTCAAGAATAGATTAATCCGACCAGCGCTGGATGCTTGGTCAAAAATAATTAATATTAACTTATAAAGAAACGGCTAATATTAGACTAATTAATATCGATGAACAGAAAAAATACTAAACATACATCGCAGCCTGATGACCAAGGAGTGATAAACGCCTCACTTGAATAGTACTGGCTACATGGTCAAGTAATGCCGAAAGTTTCCTCATAAATAAATCGTTAATATAACCGTGATCTTTCCCATCAATCTTCACAAGGAATTGTAGTAAATAGTGTTATATGACACATCCCGTCTGCGCTAGACTCGAAATAGGAATCGTGAGACATCGGACAGGTAACACGTTGTCTATCCCCCCAGGGCCTAATACCAGATGACACAATGTGTCTCTTCTGCTCCCATATACGATAAAATTTGAAGAAAGTTGAAATAATCTATTCGATATATGAATGTGATATTCGAGCTGCAAAACGCCTCATCTCAGGGCCATAAAGAACACTCATCTTAGACTATTTCCCTCACTCAATCACTCTGTACCGATGTTCTCTCTCTCTCTCTCTGTGTGTCTCTCTCTCTCTGAATATATATATATATATATATATATATATATATATATATATATAAAAAAAAACACACACACACACACACATATATATATAATAAAAGACACACACACAAACATATATATATATATATATATATATATATATATATATATATACATAGGCACGGCATATTTTTCTAAACAATTCAGTTATAGTACTCAACAACTTATCAGAAAATTTGAAACAAGCTATCTCCCAGATTTTCTGTCTCAGCGAGCGTCTGCAATAGGCGCCCTTGTATACGGGTATCCTCGAATATGGGTGTCCATATATATATATATATATATATATATATATATATATATATATATAAATTATATAAAAGATCCACATTACAAACCCCAAAAGATTGCAGCTTCCTTTTTTCTTTTCACCCCCACATATATATATATATATATATATATATATATATATATATATATATAAGCAAATATATGGATATATATCCGACAGTATGAAGACAAATATACGGAAAAAACAAACAAAAATCCTAATATGAAATTATGCTGTTTTAATGCTAATATGTGTCCATCGTCTTTTCATGTTGAATTAAATATAGTCTAATGTTGATTATGTTTTATGAATATGTCTTGAAGATGGTCTACTAGATCGAAACGTCCGACGCTGTCATTATATTACCATTAAAACAGCATAATTGTATATTAGGATTTTTGTTTGTTTTTTCAGTATATTTTTCTTCATATATATATATATATATATATATATATACATGCACGTGTGTGTGTGTTTGTGTTTCGTTTTTTGTTTTTTTCTTGTCTGTACGGTATTATAGTACGGCCGCGTATGTGAGAAAAAAAAATAAACCAAACACCATGTCGCAATTTACTCTGCCAGAAATTTGGAAGGGTAATGCTTTACTATCTGGCATTCCCTCTTGAAATTCCAATACAGACATTTCAGAGTATGTTGGTGTAAATCTGAGGGCGGCGAAGACGGTTCGAAAAGAATTTGATGAGTCTAATTGCGATCCCGAAGTTACGGCAGCTCGGAAATCTCTTTCTTATTGTTCATTTAAGAAAAGAACTCATGGATTTTTGTGATTATATGTGGCTTTTTGATTGATATGTGTAGGATGCATTTGAGTGAGAGATCAGCAACACTTCTTTAACACCAAAGATGACCTGAAGGCAAGGATTATGGAAGTATTCACCAATGTAAACATTGAGACCATACAGGAGATTCAGGAGATTCCGAAGTCGTCTGAAACCCGTGGTTGAAGCCAATGGCAATTTTATTGAATAGATTTACTCCTTAGTATTTTAAAATATTTTTGTGTAATTTTGATAAATATATCTGTTAAAATGAAATATCAGTGTTATTTTAATTTTTGCGTAATCTAAGGGGCAATTTATTCATCGCATCTCGTATATAATGGAATGTTTCCTTGTCTTAGGAATATCTTTCTCTTATATGTTGGATATGTCCAGTGTGAACATCCATTCTTTTCTTATATTTCTTTCTAATGTTGTGTTTTCATTGAAGTTGTCTATGGCTTGAGGGCAGTATAATGGATAACTTCTCGGAATTTGACAAGATTGACTTCAAAACTTGTCGTTTAAATTAACTTTCTAGCAAGTATACTCTGTAAAGTTATACATTCATTTTCTCCTCCAGCTATTGTTTAACGAATAGGATTTGTATCTGGAAACAATAACTGCCCTTCCCTAATAAAATGTTTTAATATCTTGCTTACTCTAATGGATAGCGTCTCGGATTGCGGAATCGGAGAGCCGAGTTCGAATTCCAGTCGAATCCATTACATTTAGTTACAAAATGTATGAATCCTCTCCAGCGTTGGGTAAATAGTAAGACAGATCAGGTTCTATAGCCTTGGATGGCAACTGGTCTACCGTAGAAAGAAATGGCAACCTACCGCGGGAAAAAATCTGACTCGTCAGTCATGTATCGGAAAATACATTATCACCTAAGCGTGTATTACTCATGGCACGTAACTGACTGATAGACGGTACAATAATTTCGCCTATGAATAAAAAAAATATATATATCAAAATTATTTAACAACTTCAATCAATCAATGGAACTCCTCTCTCATTATGCAACCTGGATGATCGCATTAAAGTTGAATTCTCAAATATCCATATCATGTCAATTTGTTCTTTAGACTTTTGGACACATCACGTTGAAACACAGATTGGCGTAGGATCACCGATTTGAAGCAGCTTCTTTAGTAATAGTATGGGCGATCCGTTGGGTATACCACGTGCTGTAAGCTTGGATGTGCCGGTCATGTAATACATAATGGCTCGGAATTTCTTATCCGTGAGCCGAGTTCGTTATATTCATTTAATGACAAAATATTATTTAAAAGGGTTAAAAATCTACATTTGCTCTGCCTGGATAGTGTTAATTATTAAGACATGTATCAATCAACCATTATTACCTGCAAAACAATTAAGAGTGTTAGTCCTAAATCCATTAACTCGATGAATATCACACTATCATTAACCTGATTCCTGTCTCCTTCTAATACGAGTCCAATCCATTAGACATTTTTATATAAACATTTCTATGTGGTTCTTTAACATGATTGTCCGATAGAGTACCAATTTATTCACACCTGGCTTCTTTAGCATTGCCATGAAGATAGATCAACTGAGATTATCCGTTATATTTAAACTGTCATATATATCTTTCATTATTTCGCAAAACTTATCGATCCTGAAATCGTCTATGTCTTGGAGCATGTCTGTAAGAATCCCATCACGTCCAGCTTCAGTTCAACTGCGCCTGTACCTATCTTACATCAGAGGTTATTACTCTAGAATTTCAAACGTTGTTTTGTTTTTCATCTTATTGTAGACTACCCATCTCAATTGTCATGGAAAATTTTTGCAGAAACTTTTCTCTTTATCATTAATTTAAGAGCGTTTCAAAATCAAGTTGATATTAAAGAACTTGAAATATCAAAATAAAAAAAAAATAAAATCAACAAATACATTTTTTTAAAAATTCGATAAAATAAAGAACAAGACAGGAAATAAAATTGAATTTTAAAACTTTCATTTGAGCAAAAGATTGTTATATTTTGAACAAAATGCTATAACCGGAAGGAGACTTTGTCTGAAACACAGGTGTCACTTTAATTAAAATTAAATTAATGAAAGCAGAAATGAAATATGCCTGCCATACTTTAGACAACACCTACGAACATTTATGAGGAAATATCTGTGAGAGATTAGTCGAATCAATCAGAAATATTTATCCATCATAAAATCTTTGTCTAACATTTCTACATCAGCGCGTTTGTCTCGATTTCTATTAGGTTATTGTTTCATAGTCATTTAGAAGAATATCTCTGAAATGATAAATATTTTCATAAATTTTGGAATCGGAATACTCGAATCACTAAGCATTTCAGTAGCTCACTATGAGATCATACGTGCTCATTAAATTCAACGTCGTTTTGCTAAATAAACATAATAGAGAGACACCCGATCTCGCAAAAATCTATTAGTACATAAATAGAGAATTATACAGTCTGTCTGTCTGTCTGTCTGTCTGTCTATCTATCTATCTATCTATCTATCTATCTATCTATCTATCTATCTCAGTCCCTATATCTATCTGAGACATTATTAATTTCTCACTATTTCTTTATCTCTCTATATATCTATCTATCTATCAATCTATTTATCTGACTCATTTTTACTTTCTATTAGGTTGGTGCAAAAATAATGACGTGATAATGTCGTTTTTGGACGTATTTTTTAACGTAGAAAAACGACATTATTACGTCATTATTTTTGCACCAACATAATATCTATCTATCTATCTATCTATCTATCTATCTATCTGAGACTAATTATTAATATCTATCTATCTATCTATCTATCTATCTATCTGAGACTAATTATTAATATCTATCTATCTATCTATCTATCTATCTATCTATGAGACTCATTATTTCTCTCTATGTATATCAATATCATCGTATCTATCTATCTATCTATCTATCTATCTATCTGAGTCTCTATATATATCTACTATATGGGTCTCATAATTTCTATCTATCTATCTATCTATCTATCTATCTATCTATCTATCTATCTATCTATCTATCTGAGTCTCTATATTTATCTACTATATGGGTCTCATTATTTCTTTCTTTCTATCTATCTATCTGTGTTTTCCAAACAATTTTGATATAAATGTTTTTTTCGAGATTGTTCAGTAACATAAAATGCATGCTGCAGGCGATATGAAATTTAAAATGTGAATTATGTTCAGAAGGCTTTTGTGAGGATCGGCATAATTTTAACGTAACCATAACCTGATTTATCTTTTGTGCACTAAAGGGTCAAGTCATATTTTATAAATGTATTTTTATGTTAACTTAATAGTTTTTTATTCTTTTAAACACTGAAAGGCAATTGCAGTTTTGTTTTTAGCAAAAGAACTAGAAGCTAAATTTCAGCAGCTTCAATGTGACTGCTGCTTGCGTCTTTCCACACAGAGTTTACTTCCTGTCATAGAGGCAGCTACCATGTAAAATGAACGTTAAAAAACTTGATCTTAACGACTTTACGTTGTCTCTACATTGTTTCCAGTTAAGTTACTGTAAGAGGCGCTAGTTTGTGAAAATATGTAAAAGGTGGGGCCTGGAGAAATAAAAACTCAGAACAACAGTGAAATAAATTGAGAATTCTAGATAATGAAGGAAGCCTATATACCAAAATAGTGTGTCCGCTTGGGTAGACTTCGACGGTAAACGATTACTCCATCTCTTATGAAGATAGAATATGGATGAAATAGAAACTGCACAGTGTCATGATTTAGTAGGTGATATGTCGCGAAAAGATATAGTATTTGAATAAAAATATTGTTATTTCTATAGATAATTCAGCATCGCTTATCATGTATTTTTTATTTTTATTTTCCTGTCATTTTCAGAATAGTCACTAAAATATCCAACAGGTTCGTATCACCGTTTAATAACTGATAATTATTTTTTTTTTTTTTTTTTTTTTCTTCAGTTTCAAGTTCAATGCATATGTGATATAACTCGCTGAGAACTATTTCCCATTCCAGGTTAAGTAATTTTCATGGTCATGCTTAAGTTAATTTATAAATTGTTTTTACAAGTTTGGGTTCTGCATATTCAATTTCTTTTTCGGACATCTCTTCCGATGCGTGATTATTCATCATTGCGATTTCCTTATATGCTGTTTTTATAATCTAATTATTTAGCAGGTTCTGACTATCAACGTGATTATTTAATTTCTTTTTTCTGTGTATTGTTTTATTCATTTTCTAGGCGTGATCAATTTTCAGCTTGGCTAACCAGTCATCTTTCTACTTTACAAAGAGAGAAAATTACTAATGATTTTTCACACATTGCAAAGACAATTGTTCTAGAAAAAAAACATAAATATCTTGAAGCAATCATCCGTCTTTATTTCACTCTCATTTTCTCTTATTCTCTTCTCTTCTACCAATATATACGCGTAGATATATCTGCACGGGGTATTTTAATGCATCTTCACACTCATGCGTTAAATATATATATATATATATATATATATATATATATATATATATATATATATATATATATATATATATATATATATATATATATATATATATATATATATATATATATATATTATCCGTAGTCATAAGGCCTGGGTTCGAATCTCACCATACTCTATTTGACAAAAAATTGACCTGTTGATGGAATCACTCTGGAGGAGGCGGACCCAGAGTACGGCAAAATGCGTGAAAAAAACATACTGGGCGCGTATGAATAAAAATAGATAGACGGACGATTGCGAGCAGTTAGCGCAGATTTGGACGTGCCGGCCGTGTTCAGAATGTTGTTCATGCTAGATAACACGCTTCTCTCTCTGAAACTGTAAATAAGGTCTTCTCGGCATTGTTGCAGTATAAACCGCAGTTGGGGTCTGCGGGTGTTGAACAAATACAATGCCCCTTATCGGACGTCTTGAATAAGGATTACCTACCCCCCCCCTAGTATACGTGCTTCCTTGAATACCAGTGGCCATCCATTAAAAATCACACACACACACACACACACACACACACACACACACACACACATATATATATATATATATATAAATTTTCAGTATTGATAGTGAAGAGTCTTTCTTTTATTTAAAGTAGAAAAACGAAAAACTATTGGTGGCAATTTACAAAATTTCCAGTGGTAGTTTCAAAGTTTTAAGCTGTCTACCGCTAGTAAATTTAACTCATCATCATCATCATCATCATCTCAGTATATATATATATATATATATATATATATATATGCGTGTATATATATATATATATATATATATATATATATATATATATATATATTTTTATATATATATATATATATATATATATATGCACACACACAGATATATGCGTAAATGCGCACACGCACACATACACACACACACACATACATATATATATATATATATATATATATATATATATATATATATATATGGCGTTCTATGTGAGTGTGTTTTTGTTTGTGTATATATATAAAATATATATGATGTGTTAAATTTGACTATTCACATCAAAGACTCCGTACATCTAGGTACACAATGTATAAACGCTTAATCTTCAAGTACTTCTTATATAGCCTCCTTAAACCTAATTCAATTTACAAGAACAGGGAAAATATACTCTGCTGCTTTTTCATTTTAAAAGTTATTTTCACATCTCTCCAATGAAAGATCTATTTGCGATTATATTAATGGACAACTTGAACGTCATCAATATCTTCACAGAGGCGTTTACAATAAATTTGATCACTGTCAGATTTTGGATGATTTTGAAGGGTCCCGAAATAATAGTAACATTCCTTACCTACTCACCTCAAATACGCATGAGTTAAGGTAATAGACATTAATACATTCGCGAGCCTATGTGAAAATTTAATCGAACCAATGAAAAACATGGACGGGGAGCTGAAAAGTAGACGGAAATAGATTCACGAGACTATCTGCAATTGCTTTCGGACCAATGAAAACATTGTCTTCCCCGAAAAAAGCGGCTAATCTACGAAAAAAGAAAAAGAAAGTAGCAAGCCTAATTCTTTTTTTATATTAAATGAGAAGAAAAATTAAATTAATACGAGAAGAATGTCTAATGACATGTCAGTGCTTTTGTTTCAGTTCAGCGCGGCCAGAGACCATCATTCAAGTTCTTACCCGTGTATAATTAATCGCCATATATATTATCGGCTTTTAACTAAGCACGGGGCATTTCAAAGAATTTTCTCCCAACAGTCCAAGAAAGCAAAGTATATTCAATCTATCTCTCTTGATCTAATTTAGAAGGTATGCAAACTTATTTCACTTCTCTGAGCAAGAAATTCTCATACTGTTTTTTTTTAAAATATTTTCAATATTATATTGTATTAGATCATTTAATCTACTGTACGAATATTTCCTTGTCAATCCGTTAAAACTACGAACATTATCATGTCCTTTCATGTAATGAGCAACGGACACTACTTCACGCGTGTAAATTCGTAAATAAATTCCGTATATTGTTTTGTTCAAGTTATCCGCATGTTTACTCGTTATTATCATAGAGAGATAATCTTCTTGGTCTGGTTAAATAAACATTTCATTTCATCAACTAAACCCGCACCACTACAGATTGTCAGAAATGGAAATCTTCCGTATACGCAATAGTTATTTAAAATACAAAATAAATTCCTAATAAACAAAAAACAGGATATTCAAAGCTAAGATAGTATTTATTTAGTTTGGGGAACTTGGAATTCATACCTATTTTACTACTGGTAGAGAGAAATCTTTCAAAATATATTTAGTCATCAGAAAAATGAATTGTATTTTAAAATTTCTTTTTCGAGAGGAAGGGGAACCTTAAGTTTGCTACATGTCAGTGCATATTTCCATTATGCAAATAAGATGTTCATACAGCAAGAATTTCTAAATTATTCAAGAAATAAAAAGAAATGCCTGAAGATTTATTTGAATAAATTAAAAGAAAAACAAACATAATAGAGTTAACGAACATTCATGGTAGAATAATGTATTTCCTTAACATCACGTAAAACAAGTTCAATATTCAATATGCATTTTGAAATAAAGTCTTATATAAAACAGTATATTTTCTGCGCACACATAATTTTCCATGTGAAAGTTGATTATGTGAATTGTCTCTTTATATAAATTATTATATATTAAAGATATTTTTATGTTTAACGTTGTTATTTTATAGATACAAGTATTTAAGCAAATGCTCTGTTTATGATAAACAGTATTAAATAACATTTACCGGCCTGAATGTCCGAGAAATTTTCATAGAAAATATTCGTTCTTTGACAGGATTATCAGGCCGGTAAATGTTATTTAATACTGTTTATCATAAACAAAGCATTTGCTTAAATACTTGTATCTATAAAATAACAACGTTAAACATAAAATGTTTTTAATAAATAAATTGTCGGACCTTGTCCCTTTTTTAATATATGACGTCAATTTGTTTACATTCGATACGCCAGAGCAGTTATGAATGTACGAGATTCATGGAAGATTGGAGTTTATAAGCAGTAAATTCGACCTTGTCTACCGAACGGTTCTTTGTAGCCTAGAGGTAAGGCATGTCAGCGTATATGACGGTTCCGTATAGGATGCAGGTTCGAATCCTGTCAAAGAACGAATATCTTCTATGAAAATTTCTCGGACATTCAGGCCGGTAAATGTTATTTAATACTGTTTATCATAAACAGAGCATTTGCTTAAATACTTGTATCTATGAAATAACAACGTTAAACATAAAAATGTCTTTAATAAATAAATTGTCGGACCTTGTCCATTTCTTAATATATAAATTATTATATATAATGGGATGGGGATATGAGTTTGCAATTTTTACTGACAACCTCATCTACAAAATATGTCAGTATATAGACAGAGCGACCATGGACAATTTGGCGTGGCGTCTTGGTTAGCAAGTTTGTCTTGTTGGATCAATTATACTATGAGTACAAAGAGGATTGTCCGCCCTCCAGTTTGGGCCTTCTGTTGTACCTAAGCTGATATTTAGAAAATCGCCATTGACACACAAACACACACATGAAAAGAATAAAGACTCATAATTGTTAATCGCAGAGCCGAATACCAAGTCTAGTTTTGTTCATCATATTCAGTTACACGCAAATGAATCCACCTGTTCTCCCAAAACTATCGCTTATTACGTGAAGCGTATATCAGTAAAGCCACTAGAATCTGTTTCAAAATGAAATTATTGAATGCGTTAGTTACTCCTCTTAAAGAGACGGTCCACAATTTTCATTTAAAACTGTTATTATCATTAATATTGAAAAGAATTTACTAAGAAGAAAATCTTAAGGAAAGTGCTTTAATCAATATTAGTAAATTTTCGTCTAGATTCTTTATAAGGATTAAACATTCTTGGTAGAAATTCTATCAAAATGAAGGATATTTCTTGACAAAGGTGATGTAAATAAAACCAAAAAGTAATAAAGCTAAATAAAAATCAGCTAGTTCATTTACACGAAACACAAAACACACACACACACACACACACACACACACACATATATATATATATATATATATATATATATATATATATATATATATATATATATATATACACACATTTTAGTAACGAAAATTTTGGTAATACTTATATATATATATATATATATATATATATATATATATATATATATATTAAATTTAACATTACCTGCGTCTCTCGTTCGTGCTCATGCGTAGTCGCATCAATCTAAATATAAACTTAGTCCGATGGATATTAAATTATTTCAAACTTTGTCGTACTACTTTCCCTACACAGACACAGACGCTCGCACACACATGCACACACACACACACACATATATATATATATATATATATATATATATATATATATATATATATATATATACATGAATTATTCACACAAAACTAATGCAAAGGTTAATCATTTAAATGGCGAGACATCCATCATCGCAAACAATTCAAATAGTACACAAAAAACCTCCACATCCGTTATGAATGAATTGATCCTTGTTTATATAAATTTCTGCCGTATTAGTTGTTACTTTTACTACAAGCTTTCGTCTGTTCCTACAGACATCTTCAGGTATATAATAGATGTTGTTCTTTTTTTTTTTTTTTTCCCTTAGTAATAAGAGGACATCGAAAATATGTGTTATTTCGCTTTAGATTTTCTCCGTTTTCGTTTATATTTTCATCTAGTGTCTGAAATGACAATGGACAATAAAATTCACATAAGAGTACAAAAAGTTCAAATCAACGAAGAGGATTATATTCATCATACATGTACATATATTTTCAACCTTATGTAGAATGAGTGCGAAGTTTGATTTTCAAATGTCGCTAACATTTACTACACCATCGACACTATTCAATGCTTGATGTTCTTGGTTGGTCGACATATTGACCTCTATTGGATATTTAATGCCGAAAAAGTAATATTTTGTACGCAATATTATTTGACTTTTAAAAGATATACTTGCACACATGTGTATTTACATAAACAGTTACACACACACACACACCCACACATATTTATATATGAGTAATTCTCCTAAAATGAAATTGTATTGAAACAGCGAATACCAGCCGAAGCAATGTTAAACGTGCGATTGAAGATGCGATATCGACAACGACGCACGCTTTTGTTAAGTGATATTTTCGCGTCCAAATGACAGTAAAATGAATTAGTTATTTTTCTCATTCATTATGTAACCGAGGCACAGGTGTACGAATGAAGAATATAACGATATGGAATACCAAGAAGTTTAGAAACAGCATTACTGAGAAAATTATTCCAGGCAATTCAGTTGATTTAAAAACTGTTTAGAAAATAAATTCATATATATGAGAATAGTCAAAGGAACAGTAAGAAAAACACTGATAAAAATATTGTTCTATATAAATATAGACAGCGACGTACGTATTAAGACCTATATATATATATATATATATATATATATATATATATATATATATATATATATACATATGTAATGTGTGACGTCATTTGCTTACATTACACCATGAGCAGACATGAATGTAGGTAAGAGATTCATAGAAGATTGAAGTTCAAATACAGCAAATTCGACATTCCTAACCGAACTCGCCTCTGTGTAATAATTGGTAAAAGCACGTCAAGTTAAATGACGTTTCCGTATATATATATATATATATATATATATATATATATATATATATATATACAATTATATGATTGGTGTATACGGAATAAATTCCAATAACTAACAATTACTATTCATAAACGAGTGCTCAATACAGAGTAGAGAGAATATAATTATTTAAGAATTATAACATAAATATGCTATAAAATCACTACAAAAATATACATTTTCTTTCAACACCTCTGGTGTCTTATCAAGTGATGATGCTGAATGTAGATTGTAGAATAATCCTTTTAAAATCTTTATTCTACAATCTACATTAAACGTCATCACTTGATAAGACACCAGATGTGTTGAAACAAAATCGCTATTTTTGTAGTGATAAAAAATATATATATATATATATATATATATATATATATATATATATATATATATATATATATAATTATAGATAACTAGACTCGTTTCGAAAAACACTGAATTTTTTGATTTGCTATTCAAATCAATCTCGAGGGAAAAAAGGTTTTAAAAAAGAAAGAGCAACAAACATGAACCTCTGCCGACAAAAAAAAATCGTACAGATGCAGGTCTGAAGCCCAAAGAAAAAACCCTGATACGAGTAACAACTAACTAACAAAAGAGCTCAATACAACCGTAGAGCAGAACTAGATACACCTAGTGAGAGACAAATTTATTTAGGTTTTCATTTAAACGGATCGTCAGGGAAAGTTTGGCCTAACATTCCCTGACGATCCGTTTAGGTGAAACCTAGGTAGGTTTGTCTGGCTCACTAGGTATATATATATATATATATATATATATATATATATATATATATACATGAAGGGTGTATCAAAAGTAGTTTAACAAAATTTGGGTACCGTTCTTCATACCAAAAAAGGATATAAATCAATATATACTTATATCCCGAAATCTTTCTTTTTCTTCAGACATCAAGATTAATACTTACAGCAGACGCTAGTAAATATACAATCCAAGATCTAGTACAAGAATTCTTATTAACCTGTTTCAGCAACGTGAAGATAAACAACAATAAAAGTTGGATGACACTGATGCTTTCGCTCTGGAAACGCAATCTTATACAGCAGTTTCGCATAGTGAGCATTACCATACACGCTACCGTATATAAAAATCTTATTTGTCTGATCACGATATGAATATCCTGCCATTGTTAAAAGGAACACTTCTCATTACTATACACTTCAAATGTAGAATGCACACTAGACACAAATGTACACGAATGAAAATGTAGACTAGCGCCATCTACGTATATTTGCTTGAGATATATTATCATAGTAACGAAAAGATTTGTAGACATGTTTTACCCAAATTTTGTAAAAATATTTTACTACATATATATATATATATATATATATATATATATATATATATATATATATATATATATATATGGTGGAGTGCCCCATCGTATTAGACGTATAAGGGTCAAGCAGCTCAATTTCTAGGGACCGACAGCCCGAGACCAGCACCTATGATTTGATTATACGTGTGAAGTGTTTAGAGAAAGCAACCTCATTTCTTGAAATCAGGGTTGTCCTTCTCCTAGACAAGTTGCAAACAAAGGCTATAGAACCCAGTCTGTCCTGTTACTCACCCATAGCTGGAGTTAGAAGTAAAGGATTAATATTAGCACGTAAGTGAATGTAATGCATTCAAAAGTAATTAGAGCTCAGCTCTCCGATTCCTCAATCCGAGACGCTATACTCTACTGTGACTATATATATATATATATATATATATATATATATATATATATATATATATATATATATATGTGTGTGTGTGTGTGTGTGTGTGTGTGTGGAGAGAGAGCGTGATAGATATGATGATGATGATGATGATGAAGGTGACTATTATGATGATGAGGCGTATGTGTTAAATTTACTTAGGGTAGACAGCACAAAAGTTTGTGGCCACCACTGGAAATTTTTTAATTGGCCCCAAAAGTTTTGCCCTTTTGTACTTTAACTAAAAGAAACACTATTCACTATAAATATTGCAAATTGTACATATATATATATGTGTGTGTGTGTGCGCGCGCGTGTGTGTATACGTGTGTGATTTTTAATGGATTGACACTCGTATTCAGGGATACACGTTTACTAGGGGGTAGTTAATCTCTTTTCAAGACGTCCGATCAGGCGCAAGTTACTTTTCAACATCCAGAGACCCCAACTGCGGTTTATACTCCAACTATGCCGAGCAGACCTTATTTGCAGCTTCAGGGAGAGAAGCGTGTTATCTAGTATGATCAACTTTTTGAACCCAACCGGTACGTCCAAACCTGCGCTTAGAGCAAGCAAACTTCCATCTATCTAGTTTTTTACCCAGTATGGTTTTCACGCATTATTCTTCAACAACTGAAGCTAAAACTTCAAATTTATTTATATATTTAAATTAAAGTCATTAGTTCTGTTTCCTTTTCTAACGAATTTTGGAATAACTTATCTTTAAATTTACTGAGCTTTAAATGAACATATAAATTCATAATTTCCTCTTTCCAAGGCGAATTTCAATCATTTAGACAGGGGCGCTATTGTGTTCATTTCTATTAACTATTGCTGTATCAGTTATGAGTCACGATCGAAAAAGAGGCTAATGTAGGGATGGTATAGGTGTATTTTCTACGAATTCTGACATCCATTAAATACATGTCTTCATTTTTTATTATTATTTTTTCTGGGTTTGAATACTTAAATATTCTTTCTAAAAGCAGTGTTTGGTTTAGAATACATTATATTGAAATACAAACTACAGACTATATTTCTTTTTAAATCATTTATATGAAATAAAATTACATAATTTTTTTAATTTTTTTTCATATTGTTATACCTGACGTGCCTATTCTATTATTAATAGACTCTCCCGCACATAATAAGTAGTACTAGTAGTAGTAGCGGTCGCCAGTTCGGCTCAGTGGTGTTGAGCGAGTCAGACGATATCAGACATTGAAGTACCAACCATCACAACTAGATTACTGCGTCATTAACTCTTATTTCCAAGTTCCTAACGTTTTGTACGTCGAACCTAAATTAGGACGATTTATTGAAATACAAGCCTCCACTGTGAAAACTACTCTACAACATTTTGGCGACGAAGGATTCGTAATTCATACGGGAAAAGAAAAATTTTTCGTTTACTTTACTACAACATTGACGACGAGGGATTCGTTTCTCAGACGGAGAAAAAAAAATTTCGAACGCCTAACAACACATTGGCGACAAGGAATTCGTAATTCATACGTAAGAAAATATTTCGTTCACTTTATAACAACACATTGGCGACCAGAATTCAAAATTCATACGAAAAAAAAAAAAATCGTTTCGCCATATACAACACTTGGCGACGAACGTATTTTGGATTCATGCAAAAAAAAAAAAAAAAAATATGCGTTCCCTCTACAACACTTGTCAACGTGGATTCGTAACTCATACAGAAGTGAAAAAAAAATTCACCCGCCATAATAAACGTGGCGTACGTGGGATTGGGTTTCCTACAGTGAAGAAAAAAAAATCGCTGACATTATTTAGTGACGAAATTCGTTTTTCATACGGAGGAAAAAGAAAAAAAAAATGCTCGTCAAATTTTCGTCGACAACAACTCGGATTCCCATAAAAAAAAAAAAAAAAAAAAAAAAACTTGGCAAAGTAAATTTTTTCAAAAGACAAAACGCCAACTTAGTGACGAAAAAATCAGTCGCATTCGCAACTGAGAAAATAATTTTATTATTTTTTCTCGATAAGACAGTTTGCTCAAATAGGTCACGAATTACAAATTCGTTTTGGACCCCCCTCTACAATATTTAAGGATTGTGTAAACTTTTTGCGAAGATTGTGGAATGCGAAAATATACTCCAGGATTTTTTAAAGTTCCAGACGGAACAACAAAATACTATATTATAACTACAGAAAATATTCCAGATACAACTTCAGGAGGAAACCTTTAATAGACAGATTCAATTTCAACGAGAAATGGAACTGATGCATAAGAAGTTCAAAACAAAATTCTGGAAATAACTGAGAAGAGGAAAGAGAAAAAATCTACGAAATGATTCTTTCCCAGAGAACACAATATGGGTATCGATTGAAATATTCACGTACAGTCCAGACTAAGAAATAACTTCTGAAGAGTATTTTTAAAAATATACGGACGTGTATAACGAGGACTGACATTCGTGGTCTGAAGGAAAGAAGGTTAGACTTCTTTTAAGCAAGTTAAGAACTGCTGTGCATAAAAAATTGGTAAACTACATTTTACCGAAAAAAACTCAGGAGTTGACTTTTACCGAGGCGGTAAATATATTAAGTGAATTATTTAGTAAAAAGACATCTTTGGTTCACAAAATTTGGAAATGTTTGAATCTGATAAAAGGGGATGAACAAGACTTTATAACATATGCAGCTAATGTGAAGAAGCATTGTGAAGAATTCAAACTAGCAGAATTAAGCGCTGACAATTTTAAGTGCTTAATATTTTTCAAGGTTCAGAAAGAGACGCAGAATTGAGGAAATTGGTACGTTTAAAATTGGAAAACGAACCGAGGATTTCGGTACAGAGTTTGGCAGAAGACTGCACAAGATATGTTAGCGTAAAGAAAGACTCGAAAAAGATAGAACAGTCTGGCCTTTCGCATGAAAGAAAATTACGCTACAAAAAGAAAGTCAGTCTACCAAAAAGGATTCTAAATTTGCGGATTATCAAACAAAAAGTGAAATACCAGGAAAAAAATAAACAAAAACTCCCGAAGCCATGTTTTGCCTGCGGTGGACTTCACTGGTACAGATATTGCAATTTTAGGAATAAAAAAGTGTTTCAACTGTGAAAGAGTGGGGCATAAAAGCTCGCACTGCAGGTAAAAAAATAAAGACAATAAAATAAGAAAATTAAAGTCCGACGAAGTGAACGACGGAATAACTAGAAAATTTGTTACCGTTGAAATAAGTAATAAAAAAAATAAAAATGCAACACGACACTGGTTCAGACCTATCTATCATAAATTTGAATACGTGGAAGAAGTTGGGGAAAACAACTTTAATGAAGACAAATAAAATTGCGAGGTCAGTGACAGGAGAAAAAGTACAATTTATTAGAGAATTTGTTACAAACGTCACGTTAAATAAACGCGAAAAGCTAAACTATTTGTCATGAAAAATACCACGAACTTACTTGGTACGGATTGGATAACAGAATTTTAATTATGGGATTTACCAATAAATTCTTTCTGTTACAATGTTGAAAATTTAAACTACGAAGCCCAGGAATTAGTACAAAAACTGAAGGGAACTTTTCCTACTGTTTTTTCTCCAGGTTTGGGAACGTGTACCAAGATGGAGGCAAAATTCCAACCAAAACAAAACGCTCAGGCTGTATTCAAAAAGAAAACGAATGTGCTGTTTGCTTCAATTGAACAGATAGATAAAGAATTAGACAGATTAGAGAAAACGGGTTTATTTTTTTAAAAATGAATGGCTAACACCGACAATATACGTGAAAAACAAGTTACAGAAAGTAAAAATGAAGCCGACACCGAAAAAAACTGAGGAGCGAGTTACGCGCAACCAAGGACATGCAGTATTATTAAATGATTTAAGTCAACAAGAACCTACAAAAACTGTGAGTCCATTTTTAAGAAGCGCAAAGCGGAAGGTTGTTTCTTGTAACGCTTTGGAAATATTAATAAAAAAAAAATATAGAAAATCGGATTGGCTATATGACGTACTTGGTGAAAGGGAAAAAACTCATGTGCAGTAAACAGATCAGACGACGTTTTTCAGACGTGATTGACAGCGGCCCGCGGAAAAAAAAAAAAAAAAAAAAACGCCGATGGAGGTGATTTTCGATAAGTTTGATCAAACAACCCCTGCAAATAATTTTACCTAAGGTACGCCGATCCAGAAGAAAAAAAAAGAAAGGGAACTTTTCATTTAAAAGTGGATCAAGAAAACGTAGGAAATACACTACGATGTTGCTAAAAAAAAAAAAATTGTTTTTTCTTCATATTTTCTGTAAAAAATTGAAACATAAATAAAGAAAACTTTTACTCCTTCGGAGTAAAGTTTTAGGTGGGGGGGTGTACCTATTCTATTATTAATAGACTCTCCCACACATAATACGTAGTAGTAGTAGTAGTAATAGTACTAGTAGTAGTAGTAGTAGCGGTCGCCAGTTCGGCTCAGTGGTGTTGAGCGAGTCAGACGATATCGGATATTGAAGTACCAACCATCACAATTAGATTGCTGCGTCATTAACTCTTATTTCCAAGTTCCTAACGTTTTGTACGTCGAACTTAATTTAGGACGATTTATTGAAATACAAGCCTCCACTGTGAAAACTACTCTACAACACATATCAACTATAAGTATGTATATTACCAGCTCCTATTTTTTAATTTTTTAAAAAAAATATTATTTAAGGACAATTTTTGACAATATCGGCAAAGAATAGCTATTTCATTTCTTTGATTCTGTAAATTTTTATATATTATAAACTTAGTAATATATAGTTTCTCATGTATGCACAACGGACATGGGTCATTCAATAACCTACATATTCTATCTTTTCTTAGTAATTTCCATTTTACTGTAGGTATTTTATTGGTTTCTTTTAAGTGACAGAAATATTTCGAAAGGCATGTCTGATTTCTGTATTTATTTACCCTAAATAGTGTTTGATAGTGATTGAACCTCTTTTCGAACTAATGTATTGTGCAACCTTTATTTGTTTCGTTTATATATCTTAAGATGGAGAAATATAAGTAGTAATAAAGAACTGCTTCTCTAATCAATCTTCAAAACAAAAAATGCATTAATAATCGTAAATAATATTATTTTTCGTTTGGTATTTTTTTTGAAATAAGGAATTTCTTAAAATTACTTTTCTTTTTATTCGTTAATCATAAAACTTTTTAACGAATGTAAAGGTTAAAAATGAAATTTTTGTCGAAAAATCATACTTTTCACTTTGTAAAATAAAGAAAGCCAATGAATGTTTCAGGCGCCTACAAACGCTGCGATATGTTTACCTTTGAGTATTGGTTAAGCATCTAATCACGCAAAACCTTATTATACTTTGCGATGACTACTTGGAATCCAGTCCTATACAGCCATTTTTCATCGAACATAGTTTACATAGTTCCTACGTAACGTCGATATCTAGAAACTTATTGGACAAGCATACTGACCTCGGTTTTCACTGAATGCTATTTTGATATGTCTTCCTATTAGATTGCGTTATAGTTGTTAGCATTGCTTAACCTCCGAAGGATAAATTCTCTACACTCGTGATAACCAAGTCCTACTGACGCCAGACTGCATCGAAATCTTAAAAAAATCCCCCGAGGCGTGCTTTCTACAAACTAGAGTAGTTGTAATCATTCACCTGCTAATTTTCGACCAATGAAAATGAATCGTGCCAACGGCGAATTAAAATGATTTTCTAAGCGTAGCTTAGATGTGGCACACGGCCGTGAGCGTGGAGCATCCAGTGAGGATCGAATTCACTATTCAATCGTAACTGCTTTAGCGAGACAAGCTTGCTAATCATTACACCACGACGAAGTACCCCGACGGCGACTTATACGTAAGTACAAGAACAACAAGTAAATTTTCCTTCCTACCCCTGTCCCTGGAAGTGTCATTTAAATAAAAAAAAAACGAAAAGCTCCAATATTCACAAAGTGAAAAACCTGGAGGAACACGCTTCTACACGAAAGACAAATATAAACTGCTTATTGCTATGAATAATCAAGTGAGGTCACCCCTTGTTTCATTACTCTCCTCTTTGAGAGTGCTATTTCTGTTTTCTGGTACTATAGAAGGTCACTATACACGACCCTAAAAATTTAAGAATATTTCTTAAAGCCTACACCTGCATACTTTTGTCATTACACTTAATTCAATAAGTCTTTTTTTCAGCGCAAACACACACTTTAATCGTAGGAACCTTTGTACATATGCGACATTAACGTATACGAAAAAAGTTTTTCATTCATAATTGTATCATTCAGTGATAGAATAATAAATTATCGTTGATAATGAGATATTATTTTTCTGTCCTTGTTAATTTCGGCAAAGATCTTAACTCACAGTGTTCATTTCGCTTTTTCTTTATCGCTGCCATATTTGCGTCTCCTCCTCCCTTTCTAATGAATTCATCTGTTACCGACCACCTAATTGCGGTTATAACAGACTTGTGATTAATTTGTCAGAAAAAAATCGCTAAGATCGTAGCCCTCTTTCATTCTCTTCTTTTATAGTAGCGTTTCCGCCATAGATTTAGTGGCTATTATCAACAATTGTCAACTCTATGATAATCGGTCACAAACCTGTGTTGAAAAAGGCGGAGAGATGGAGCATGTCTAATAACCTAACCTCCATAATCCACCTGCTATAGAAACCTATATAGGAATTAACACCTCACGAGAGATGGAGAGAAAAGAATTATATAAAGTGCAGGCTTCTTCCAAAGTAAGAGGCGGATATAGTCTTGCATATCCTTCAACCAGGGTACTAAATTCCGTTTGTATAGTTCTGTTGTCTATAGTCTATGCTAGATGGCAATTTTTTCCTCCATGCTGGTGTTCCATATGTGTGACCTCATCGCTGGTTCATATAACTAACAAAAAATGTAATGGCGAAAATTATCTGAAAATAAAAACAGTTAAGAAGCGGAAGATGTTTGTTTATATGTTGCGGATGCAATCGACAAGATCAGTGCGGACGTCTTTGGAGTGGAAGCCGATTGGCAGAAAGGACCGAACATACTGATCTTCGTGGAAGACCGGAGGGCAATAACAGACTGAGATGGAGTTAATCAGGATGGAATCAGCAGAACAAGCGCAGAATTTTCTATAGAAAACGGGAGGAACAATTTTTTAGAAAAAAAAACAAAAAACGAATAACCCAACATTCAAATTACAAAATAAATTACGTACAACAATTTAATTATCTGGATTGTTTTTTAAGCAGAGGACGAAAAGTGTAACATTAAAAACTGATGGTGTATTGAGATAGACAAAATGTATTTTAGATTCTGAGCAGTGTAATAAGGAACACAAATGTCATGGGATATCTATCCCTCTATAAGGCAGTGAATCTTCTACAACCTTCAAACTGAAGAATAAAAGATTGAAATAATAGAAATGTGGTTCTACAGAAAGATGCTGAATATACTAGTAACGGAAAATGTGAACGACGGTGAAGTTCTAGAGAAATTAGAAAGAAAATGGAAACGTATACGTAATAAGCAATAATTGAAAAATATCTGGCACATAGTGAGGAAAGTAGGCTTCGAAAACCTGATACTCAGATGTTAGATAGAAGGCAAGTAGGAGAGAGATAAAACGCATAAACCACATAACAAAATTGAGTAAATGGATGACAGAACACACTTTAGGTGTGATAAAAGCCCAAAAATTTATTAATAAATACAAAGGACAAGAAATTGTGGAGGGTTATGATTGACTACGTCCTGAAGTGACACTGCAAATACAAGAAGATCAACAAGCCAACAGCAACTACATCACATACGTTGGATGACACTCGTATATTTTCCAATTTTTTAAAGGTCTGATAAACATTTTCTATATCATTAATAATACTGAGAGATATACAGAAAATGTCGTTTGTCAATGTCACTGGCAGTCTTTTTTAGAAACTTAGTGAGTAGAATATTATTTAATCATGTGATTAATAATTGATATAAAACTTTGTGTACGCCAACTGTTGTAAGTGAATTTAAAAAACTTGACGATCTGCTTTCATAAAGACCGATTTTAACTGAACTCAACAGACCGGAAATTGAGAAATAACGAGGCGCAAATTGACATTTTTTTTCTTTCGTTAAATATGATGGTAACATTAATATGAATGAACTGAAATTAAACAGAGAGAAAGAGAAGTAAGAACAGAAGAACCTTTGCTTAGAAGAGAGGAAGAGTAACGATTTTTGCCAAATACCTTCCGGCAAAACTCTAATCATTGTGATTATGAGGGAAGCCTTCAAGTGCATCAAGTTTTCCTTTAAAAAAAAAATTATTAAATATGCTATCACATAGATAATTTAATTACATTATTGCATTATTATATTTGATAACTGAAGGAAAACAAATTTAGCATTGTTAAATCGAGGAGAAATATTAAAGTGTTACTTGCTTAAACGCATTTTACGTATGGGATGCGATTTCGAAGATAATTGTCATTCAACAAGTTCTGCGTCGTGTCCATCCAGGTGTTGGGCGTTTATGGCTATCCACATCTTCCTATGCTTTGTAGATATTCAGATTGTTTGTATTTTATTATCCATCTCATTCCATGTATTGCCATGCATTTAAACAACGTATTTACACAGGAAATCGGCTGTGCAAGCTGAAGTTTAGTTCAACACCAGAAATAGGCAGCGCAAGAGGTAGTTTCAAGTCAACACACGAAATAGGCTGTGCAAGAGGTATTTTCAGGTCAAAACCGGAAATAGTATTCGCAATTGTTAGTTTCCGGACAATATCAAAAATAAGCTGCGCAAGTGGTAGCTTCAGTCAACACTGGAAATAGACTGTGCAAGAGGTAGTTTAAGGTCAAAACCGGAAGTGGGCTGCGCAATAGGTAGTTTCAGGTAACACCGGAAATAGGCTGTGCAAGAGGTAGTTTCTCTGAACACCGGAAATAGGCTGGGCAAGCTGTAGTTTCGGTCAACACCGGAAATAGGCTGTGAAAGACTCATTTCAACACAGGAAATAAGCTGCGTAAGAGGTAGTTTCGGTCAACACCGGAAATAGGCTGTTATTTGCTGTATTCCTCTCCTCATCTTGTATGCAAAATGTCCGCCGGAGTACAAAATATTCCAGGCGTGCTTTACGTATTATGTGTAACAGATTTCTTTTTTAATTCTATGTGTATTATTCTTCTTGTATCTAATTTCCTTAAAACCTCGCCGTGGCTTTTATTCCCTGTCACGCTTATTCATTTTGAGAACAAAATTTCACAACTAAATCTTTCATAGCAAAGGTATAGGGGCATTATTTAATTTAGCTTTTAGATTCAGCACTAACAATTTCTTTTCCCGCTCTTCTCTCTTGTGAAACTTCCTTCAGGCTCCATGCTTTCCAGCCAAATCTGAAAAAAAAATTAAATACAATGTCAATCTTTATCTAATATCCTGCTAATTACTCTTCTTTTGTATTTGCCCCTCAAGAATTTTTCTAAACATTCCACACCTGGTAACTTCTTGAGCTTCAGTGACTTTAAAAACACTGAAACACAAGAGGGTGTGGAAAAATTTAAATATATATATATATATATATATATATATATATATATATATATATATATATATATATATATATATATAAGTATATTTCCTTGATACTTTTAGTCATAATTGCGACGAAACGGAAAGACAACATAAATGCTTTCCATGTGGGCTTTAAGTAATATTTAATTTAACGTTGAACAAAATCACTCTGACTTCAGTTATCACTGTAGCTGAGAACATTAACCTGGCTACTAGTCTTGAAAAGACATCCAATCAGTGGTTAACAGGGGAAGGAAATGGTTTGTTATATTTAAAGACTCCAAAACGAAACTATTCTCATATCACAACCGTAAAGAAAATTCCCTGCACTCCATCAGCAGGGCTGAAGCTTGACTCATGTTGGGCGTCACACCGCACCATCTTGCACACACCTTGTACAAGAACTTGTCGTTGAATTTTTTCATCGGAAGAATAACTGGATCTGTGTCGTGTCAGAAGTTTTTTTTTATTTTTCTCGTTAGATTCAGAGTCCATCTTGCACATTAACAAACTTATCATTCGTCCTTACAAGGAATACCATTGCCATATCTGGTCCGGTGCTCCTGCTATTCATCTGGAGGTTCTTGACGAAATCCTAAGAACGAACTTGACTTGGAATCTCGATTTCAGTCATTTTCTGTCTTTTCTACAAATATTTTCATGGCAACTTCTCTGACAAACTTTTTCCTTGATGCGCCGACTACATGAACGTAAGCGTGCTGCTAGACTAGAATCTAGGACCCACCATTTTACTCTTGAATTAGTTAAATGTGACCAAAACTTCTACTTCAACAGATCCTGCCAATGGAACTACCTTACGTTTAATTGCATCCGTGAAAACTACAATCTTGAAAAATTTAAATGAAAAGTTAGTCATTTTTCTGTTCATCCTTTATCCTTTCCTCAGATTCCCTATACGCAGTCTGCCTATCCATTTGACTCTCTGTAACCCCCTACGTACTAGTGGCATTCACGCTTTTCGTGGGGTGAAATGGTTAAAAAGTAATAATAACCAGGGGGGGGGGCTACTTTTCCGTGCAGACACTTCCGTTAGGGCAATTCCGGTTGCATTTACATCTTTCTAACAATCACACAACCCACCTGTAGTTTGTGGGAAATGGCACACGTTATATGGCCTAATCAGCAGTCTGGACAACGCTTCAACACATTGTGACTTCGGGTGAGCACAATCCTCGAGGATTTCGACTTCATTACGCTCAAAAGACTTGGCAAACATGTCTTATTGATATCACATACTTTCCATTTCTACCGAACCCTATGATAACCCCCACCACCACGGTAATAAATATCGGCCATGTTGAGATTCGAACCTGGGTTTCGTGGTCGAGAAGCTAACGATATAACCCAAAGGAAACGCATGTGTTTTAATGATTGTTGTTATAATTAGTTTTTAACTTTCTATTCAGTAACTATTTTTAAAATCTGAAATCAGAAAAAATTTATACCTAATAGATACTGCTGAGATATAACTCTGTTGCAGATATCCTAACCCTGTTTTTTTTTCGGGTTTTCTTTTGTGACAAATGAAAATAAATAAAAAAAACGTACAAAACAAACGAAAAATTAATCTGACATATTGTGCGTCAAGTTGCGAGCAAATATAATCATTTTTTATTGATCTTAGTTCTTTCTTATTTAGCCGATGTCATCAAAATATGGTGTTTACTTAGAAGTAAAATCGATATCGGCACAAACGCAACCAGAGTCAGACAAATCTCCCTTTGATATTTTCCTTTTTAATTTCGACAAAAAAGTCACAAAGTTTATCCTTAGAATTCGTTGCAAAAATGAAAGTATATGTCGTCTGCTTCTGCATTTAAATGCCAAAGTTAAATCCGTTGACATTTCCAATTGTTGATCGTATAAATTTAAAATAAAATATAAAATTTCCTTTATATTTTTATCATACATTGGCTCTAATTTGTACTCAGTTTTAAGCACCACATATAATTGTGGATTTTACAAGTACGACACTGAGATTTCTAAAAAAAACAAAAACAAAAAACAAACAAAAAAAAAACAACTATTAAATTATTTCTAGTTGATATTTTACTTTACATTGTCCCGGAACCGAAAAATATTCCATTTTCCCCTTCGTGTTGCTTTTTATAAGTATATTTTGAAAAAATAATACATTTCGTCTTTGACATATAATATCATTTAATAAATTTTAAGTGACAATTAAAATATTCATCTGCATTTGGATAGACGTTATCCCGAACAATATTTCATCATTCATTTTGCAAAATCTATTTTTCCTTTTAAATTCATAGCATAGTTATTCATTTCTGAATATATTATCATTAGCGAATCTTGATCTGCAGTGATGAATTAAATAATTTGAAACGAACATTGCAATTTTTTCTAGATTGTGATTTTAATTTTGAAAGTATTCGGCTTAATCACGTTTGATGTACTTACAGACATTTCGTCGATAAATATTCCAGTTTTTTTTAGTTGACTATCTTCTGAGTCAAAAACTAATTTTAACATTTTTTCATGCTTGTGATGCAGTGATTTCGTTTTGTTTTCCCCATAAGTAAATACAAATAATTGCCTCGATGATCACTTCATTCAACTTAAGCAGGAATTGGGAATTATCACCTCTCAATTCTACAGAGGAAATTAAAAAAAATATAATTGAAAATGAATATGTCAGCACACAAATTTACATAATTGGATCTGACTCCATCAATTCAATGGAAATACAAACCATCATTCACTAGTCCTGAGATCTCTAAATATCATGGGAAGATTGAAATTGGGACAAATCACCCTTTTATGAAAATATTACAGTTCCTTATCCATATGATACTTGAGATCGTATCGGATAATTGACGGATTCTCAGGAATGAAACGCCCTGATATTATTAGCCTGGTGAAACTATCTCATGTTGAAATCTTTGCCATCAGTCAACCCAAGCATTATACGTGGAATTAAGCTAGCTTCTGTGGAGGGCTCTTGATTGACACAAAGAACCAACAATAATACTTCCTATAGTGAGTACATATTACATTTATAATTTCAAAAAATTAACAGTTTTTATTAAAATAGTGATAAAATTCCTCCATTTGGAAATTATTGCAGAGTTGCATGATAAGCAACATTTGATTTTCCAATTCGGTGTCAGTACAAGTAGCTTGTTGCTATTCCAACTCTTGAAAAATCAGCATAGAGCTGACTGAGTGAAAAACAGGTTTCCATCAGATGGAGTCCAGTTACTTTCCATGATTGTCATTGGAACATATTGACAGCTCACGCTCAGTGGAAACTGACGTCGTTTGAAATCAAAAAGAAAGATCAGGAGGAATTGCTTGTAGGAATTTAAAATCTTTCATTCTTTCCTGGACGAGTAAGGATCTCTGCATGCAAGAAATGATGAACCATATTTTTAACAATTAACCTTGTTTCATTACACTCATTTCTATGGTCTATATTACTTAATATAAAATATGACACATATTCTTTCAGTTCCAGATTGTGTAATGGGATTTCATGAGGATTCAATGAGTTCAGGAACTCTGTTGGATAATTCACTGCCTGCTCTTGTTCCAGAATCAACGTAGAAGTATTTTATGCTTTCTTTTGTAACTTTGCGAGATTTCTCCAGTTCATGCTATCCACAGTTTCATTGTAGGGAGTTAACATGGCTCTCTCACAAAACCAGTTTGAATTCATGAAATTTTGTTTAATGTTTGGATAAACATGTTTAATCAAGCGTCGGAGATTGAAACTCCACAACCATTTGAAAATGCAATATCTCTATGTTGGCCAAATATGATGGATCCATTGCCAAACGGCAAGAGCATATAGCAAACTTTCCTGCTTCAAGTTCACATGTTATTCTGTCTCTCATCCTTTTTTTCAGTCGGAAGATTTGTACATGTTTCCAGATGTAAGAAAATTTCAGGTAAGCATTGATTTCATCAGCTGGAGTTCCTCTTACAATGAATGGTGATGTTTGTCTAAAATCACAGGAGAGTAAACACAGTGATTCCTCCCATGATTTGTGAATTCTGTCTAATGTCTTTGAGTGTTATGTCCAGTGCATGACATTCTCGCTTCTGTACCATGCTAGGTTAATCGTAGACAAAGATGCTTGTCACATCCGGTAGCTTAGCCAATTTAGTTGCTCTTTTGATCTTGCAAATAGGTGTTTCATGTTATTTCAAATACAAAGGAAGTTCGAATATGTTGTGTGCTGAGGGTAACAGCAATTCCAGATGATGCTAATGCTAAAACTAGATTTCTTTGTAGTCACAATGCAGATTAAAGAAGGTTAGCTGGAAAAGTTTTACCAGTACCTACAGGTGTAATCAAGAACAAAATCACTCCATTACTGTTCCTGATGTAATCACGAACCTTCTCATGCCATTGCTGTTGGTCTTGGTTTAACAGGTGCTCATTGTTTTGAAGACATCCCGCAATCTTTCAAAGTTGTTTCCCGCTTCTCTGAAATTTTATTTGTTTATTTTTACAGTTACTCTGGTTAAATTTATCAGACCAGAGATCACTTTAAGCTAATTTCATCAACTGTCTACGATTTCACAGATGGCTAAATATTCAATCTGAGGATTTAGTTCCAATCGTGGTTAAGAAAGTCACATTTGAAGAAGATGAATTATTTAAAAGCTAGATAGTTGTGTTGCTTTACTTGAATAAGGTTATTATACACACACACACACACACACACACACACACACACACACATATATATATATATATATATATATATATATATATATATATATATATATATATATATATATATATATATAAATATGATATTTTTTACATTTAGATTTAGCTGTCTTATTCCGAATAAAGATGGCTCTGTGGTAGAAATTCTGACTGATACTAGATCTGTTGGTTTTATTCCTGGTTTGCGGGATTCGGATATCTAGTCGGTGTGAAGAGCCGCGAAACACTACTGTGTGCGAATGACATAATGTATGTGTCCACTTATTTGTGTGTATGCATGCATATATATATATATATATATATATATATATATATATATATATATATATATATATATATTTGTTTGTGGATGTGATTTTTTGTAAATTGTTGAATTTATTTTGAGAGAATTAACTTTAATTGTAAAAAATTATATAAAGAAGAATTCAAATTTCTCAAAAATATAGTTACATTTCTTTCTTTCAAGATTCCATTAAATGCCCGACATTATTGTTGTGTTCAGTCAAAAAGAACTGATTCCTTCTTGACTATGTAAAAATAAATATTTTCTTGATTCAAATGACTGAGCAGAAAAGAAAATTGCAATTCACGGACACATTTGAAGGATGGAGAAATAAATGACTTGAAGAATATTGCATACAAAAATGTAATCAACATTGTGAAATTATATCCCATCCATCATGTCAACGTCTCTAATGGAATAAATATATATATATATATATATATATATATATATATATATATATATATATATATATATATTCAAATAGTATTTCTCGAAAGGAAAAATTAATAAAGAAATGTACTCTCCGGAAGTGAGCTGTAATTACATACGTCATATACTGTTCATAAAACGATAACGTAGACTTTGAACACAGGTATACACTAAAATTAAGGTTAAACATAAAAAAAATCTCGAATTTAAAAAAAAAAAAATACGCTAACTATATATATATATATTTTCTTTCTCATTATTTTTAAGAAAATTTTTACTGACAAATCAAGTTCAGTTTACCCGATTATGACGAAATTATTCAATAGATTCTCTATGAGATTTTGCGACTGATTTGAACGCTATAATATCCTTATTTACTTATAGCTTAACTTCTTACTTTTTATCTGTTCTGTGTCTTTACAGAAATTTGGCGATAAGAGTTATCCACATTTTCCTCTCTCTGATATCTTTTAATAAGTTTTTGTCCTTTTTTATTAATCCTAAATCAATTTCTCTAACCGATTCTATCAAAATGGCTCGGTAAAGTACGGATTGTTCATTTCTGTCACTCTTGTTTTCGATCTGACTTGTGCGTATCAAATTACTGAAACCACTCTTCATTTATGTGCCCAAGAGTGAGTTCAGCTGTCACTTACTGATGTTAACTGCTTTTTGTTTCCATTATTTCTAAAACTTCGTCGTTGTTCACATTTCTGGCGCATAGTATTCTTAGCATCCTTCTGTAAATCAACATTTCTGTTACTTCAATTCCCTTCTTCATCTGCGAACCGATTTTGAAGCATTTACTTCCATATAGGAGGACTGATATTGCGTAACAGTTCAGTATTCTGTCCAGTGATTCTAACGAGATTTATATATTTTATAATACTCTGCATAACATTTGGACAGCATCTCTGGCTATTCCAATGCATCATTAGGTTTTACTGTCGCACTTTCTTGACCAAGATAAAGCAATCCCCATTTATGTAAATTGATCTACATGTTTGATTTCGGTATCTTCAAATTCTAATTTTTATCTTTGGATATTCCTTTTACTAAGAGACATATATCCTCTCTGCTTGCAATCGAGGTTTTGTACTTTATTCTCGTATTCTTTAGCACTTTCTGCAGGAGTTCTTGTAGTTTTCTTTCTATGTCTTTTATCAACACTGCCATCGGCATATCTTATGTTTACCTGCCAATAATGGATTCTGGTATGACTTCTAATTCTCTCGAAAGCTCACCATTAATACGTCCGGTGCGAAGATATATCCTTGCCTTGCATATAATTTTATTTTACTGAAATTATTTACTGTCCGTTTGCTGTTCGTATGCTTCCAGTATATATTCAGAATTATTAAAATATGTCAACGTTACTTAGCAGTTTCAACAGTTCATTGTGTCGTACTAGCAGTGTTTTAATATCCTTTTCGTAAACTATGCTGTTATTTCCTGAAAGCATAATTATAATCAATTTAGAAACTTAAAAGATGAAATCAAATCTAGAATAGTCTGCGCCAGCTATAGTTTCACCCAAAGCAGCTAATCATACTTATTATAAAACCCAGGTTGTGTGTGTGTGTGTGTGTGTGTGTGTGTGTGTGTGTGTGTGTGTGTGTGTGTGTGTGTACGTACGTTTATATATTGGATCAGATTTCCTGCATTTTTCAACCGATTTCAACAAAACTTCACTTTTTGGCAGGTAGTGTTTCTTATTGTTTTGCACACTGTTTTCTTTATTTTTACATTCAGAATGCTTTAAAAATTCCATTTACAAGACAATTGTTTATAATAAAATTCTTTTCAATCGGTAGACTCATAACGATTGAAAACAATGTTTTTCTTTGAATTTGGGTTTGACCAATTCGTAAAAAAAAAAAAAAAAACTAATTAAGACATGCGTGTTCATCAACCTTAAACAATAATCTTTGTCAATATTATTATTCAGTCTTTATGATGTTCGATACTTGATCTATCTCTTACTGTTACATCCCCGGGCAACGTCGGGCTCTACTGCTAGTTGCTACTAAGCGAAAACACCAATCTGAAAACTCTAGTTTTTAAATCAACTTTACCTCGTCGGATCAATACCTTTATGGTAATGCTATACATGGCGCCAAACCTGTCCGGGAATATCTAAACTGTTAGATGTATAAAACCGCTTACTAACACCAACAGTTACAAATGACATTGAGTGAGTGAAACGGAAGCTTTGGACGAAGAACATACTCTTTGAAATTTTGGTGCAACTGAATCACAAACAAAGAACTGTAACAAATAGAACAAGTATATAACCCTTGGAGTACCAACAACAGCAACGACTAAAATGTTAACACTGGATGAGGAAATGATGTCATAATGAATATGTTGTCATATCAAAGTAATTTAAATGAATGGTTAATAAGGAAACCTCCATCAATATCGGAATGAGAGATAACATCAAATGCATTTGAGAAAACTATTCTCCAGAAAAGATTTTTTAAGTTACAGTTCTCATAAAATTCACCAGAAATCTGTACTGGTTGCTCAGTCAATTAAT
This sequence comes from Acanthosepion pharaonis, assembly GCA_903632075.3. NCBI lineage: Eukaryota > Metazoa > Mollusca > Cephalopoda > Sepiida > Sepiidae > Acanthosepion > Acanthosepion pharaonis. Next base: position 911,450 of record CAHIKZ030000023.1, read on the forward strand.
ACCACATATTTCTTGTAGGGAAATAGTTAATGTTATTCTTCCCATATGCAGCAACAGTTCTCAGAAGATTGGAAACAACGATAGTATACAAACTGAACAACGACAGTATTCGTGCTGACAATAAAATTTAATCAATCTACTCTGAAAGTTTCGTAAACTTCATGCATTTTCATGACAGTCCATATGTCAGGAAGCTTTGGAGAAGATTAAAAAGACTGATTTACGAACTTTCAGAAGATGAACAATCATAATAATTTGCCATGTACTTTTTTAGAAGAACAGACCTAATGATGATGTTTCGATATTTTTTATGATAAACACCCAATCCTCAAGAAGCTACTAGTAATTTTTCTATAGTTTTCTGTAATACATAGCACACTCATTAGTTTTATATATATATATATATATATATATATATATATATATATATAGATAGATAGATAGATAGATACAGATATAGATATAAATAGAGAGAGAGTGTTAGAGAGATAGAGAGGCGATGTTTGTCTATTTGTGTGTATTCACCATCGTGTGTATGATTTTACATATGCCAGTAAAGAATTAATTTTCAATTTTCTCTAATATACATATGTACGTTTATCTCTGTGGTCTTATATATATATATATATATATATATATATATATATATATATAAATTGAACAATGAAGTCAATACTTTGATGCGACAGACACTTTCAGGTTAATCGCAGTTGTCAGTTTACTTCTATCTCTGATATTGAGCACTTTATCCCATACATATAACTTAGCTAAAAAAATAAATATATATATATATATATATATATATATATATATATATATATATATATATATATATTGTTCAGTAACATCGAAAGGCCCTATTATTTTTTTTAAATTATATATTTGAGGATTCGAACATATTTGTTTCGCGGTTCGTGTTTGGAAATATATTATGACTATCTCGAGCAATGAAATTTTTTAAATTTTTAAATTAACGTTTATAGAAACGAGATATATTATCAGATTTAAATCAAAGAATTACTTAAATTGGTTTACATATCAGTGTATTATTGTATATGTAATTATGAACACTATATGAATATTAAATACGATACATGCTGTGTTTGTTTTACACCGTGCGAAATTTCTCCTTACAAATAAGTATACCTGATAGGACAAAACATTATATGTCCGAATCAATAATAAAATGCCTGAGGCGGTCATTTAATTTGAGGTGATGCGTCTTCATGCACTTGACATTATGGCATAGTGTGTGAGTAAAACCTGTTGACATTGTGCGTTATCGCTAAGTAGCTTTGGGGAAATTGTAATTATGTTTCAGCCTCGTTACATAGCTTGACCTTTGGGTCATTTTATGATTGACGCTTTGTACGAAACATCTGTTGTTTTCGCACCAGACTCAAGAAGAACTTTTATCTGGATACATTTATTTACATAGAGATGAAGAGGATTTTAAATTTCTATACTTATAGAATTAATTCGCGTGTATGACTTGTTTTAGTTTCGGTTATTTATGTAGTTAGTCTAAAAATGGCAGTATATTTAAATATCTTGAAAAATTTTTCTGAGGATTTTGGTGTAAATGCAGGATATTTCAGAGAGACGTGACTGTAAATGCAACAGCTGAGTAAGTTTTACTTGAATTGTATTTACTTTCCCCCGGCATATTCACGACTTTCCCTTTCACAGAAGTAGCGGAGTACAAAGATTTTCCATAGTTTTCATTGTCGCAAGCCATTTCGACCACTTCTTTTGCCATTTTCGATGTGAGTTTCAAAAGATGTTTTGACTTTTTAAGTCTCATGTTATATTTGTGTTGCTTTTAATAGGAACGTTTATTCCAAGCCTTCGTTTATTGTGCGCGGCTGAAATTCGTGTCTGCAGTGTTCTACTTTTAAAAGTACTTTTAAAACTCTATTTACACTATTAAATACGGTGAGATTGATAGTAGCACCGAGTTGTTTAATACACAGGGCCTTTCCAATAGCAAAACGTGTCAGGCAATTTAATTTATATAGAATTTTACCGTTTTTGAACAGATTTTTTCTTAAAGGTTATTGTAAATCGTGTGGCGTCTACACAAGGGCGTGCTATTATGTCCGGTATAGCTAACTGATTTGTGACAAGAAACACAGTATTGTAATGGGTAGTATAATTGATACACTATATCGTTGGTTTGAGATTTGATGAAACTTTTTTGATTAGTGACAACAATGTTTGGAGTTTTCCATTTGTGTAATATATTATAAGTTTTACATGTCTTTTTCAGAAGGTAAGGCAGAAATGTGGTTGCTGTTTAATGTTTCTTCGTATATCAAATTAATCCTGCTTATAATTATTGAAAATATGGATGCAGCAAAATGTGTTGATATTTTGTTGTGTGGTATTTTTATTACTTGCATCCTGCATTTTTTATTGTTACTTGAATAATTGTATTTTTATCAATGACGTAATTAAAACAATTTGTTGAATTTATGTGTGATTTTATGTAATTTAGTTCACTCGGGAATAAACTTTGGGAAGAAGAACTTTAGTGCGCTCTTTTTAGGAAGTTATTTTTTATAACTGCTATTTGATAACTTTCGGGGCATTGCCTATCACAGTTTAGGAGATGACTGTTCGTACATGTAGGTTTTTATAAGTGTAGGTGTTAAATACTATCGAATTTAATTCTATAGTTGTATTGAACTTATTGTTTTTAATATGAAATATGTAAACTTTGGAGAGAGCTAGTTTTAATGGTTTTCCCATGCTGACGCCATTAGTTTGAATATAGGTGAATATAGAATAGCACAGGCGACTAGATACCGAAGATACATGCATAAAACAATCCATACATTAAGGTAAATCTAAAAATGACATCATTATTGATAGTGGCAAAAATGATAGCCGAAAGCGCTTGGACATAGAGAAAAATCGAAAAATTTCTAAATAACATATGTCTTTAATAGAAGATTATTGTAAGAACATAAAAAGTATTATAATAAAAAAAGTGTCTGTTCTCTTATAAAAGAGTGATTGCTACCCAAATACATACATGCATATATATATATATATATATATATATATATATATATATATATATATATATATATATATATGATAACATAAATGAATAAATAGGAAACATATATCAATCTAACATGTTTCAATTTTATTAAAGCTTCGTCAGAGATTAAAAGAAGATATAAATTTTATCTCAATCTCTGACGAAGACTTATTGGAATTCTCCGAGATTATTGTAAGGCAATTGATCTCTACCTTGAAGAATAAGAATGTGTAATGATCCATGATGAAATCGATCATAAACGGAAATAACATGTTAACCATTAATTAATGATAGATAAGTATCAGAAACACAGGAAAGATTGAAATTAAACTCATATATATATATATATATATATATATATATATATATATATATATATATATATATATATATATATTGTGGGTGGTTGTGTCTGTGTGTGTTATTGCAGTAATATTTTCCAATTCCACCTTCTCTAACCTTCTTAAATTCAGTTTTTGAGAAAAAAGGTGTCATATATGTT
>CAHIKZ030000023.1:920000-1007500 GCA_903632075.3 Acanthosepion pharaonis
TATAATTGTTTTATAATTATTATTATTATTTGACATCCGGATATTGTTGTGCTACAGAAAATCACAAACATTCGTCATGTCATTGATTTTGCCATATCATATAACACAAATATTGCAAACATTGTGATTTTGAATAAAACAAACTTCTCTGATTTGAAAATTGAGTGGTTCAGATTGATTGTAATGCAGGAAGACACTGCCAAGTTGATTCTCGTCGTGATTGGCACATTTGTATCAATCCCATTATAACCAAACTAGCTTGGTGTGATCACCAAATCGGATCTTTAGAGTATATTTGCCGTACAGTTTTGCCTAGCTGGAATCCCTGTTGTAACTTGGGATTTAATTTAATGTAAACAGTGTATTAAAAGAAATTATATTGTTTGACATACATTAATAAGAACTATAATATTAAAATGTATACAGCCATTTCAGCCTACTTTCTGAGATAAAAGAAGTCGATCATGATCGAATATACTCTGAAATGCGTCTCACTTAATGGAATATTCTCAAGTCATAGAAAAAAAACTTCGTTTACTTTAGGTCTAAATTAATGGACTGCTCCGCATCAAACACAAAATCAAGAAACGTGGAGATAATAATAATAATTTTCCCAGAGGTGTGCGACTAATTAATCAACCAAAAAATCTCCTTTTTATGAAAATATTCCCTGTTCCAACAATTATTAGGCTGAAAACTATCTCTCTTCGTTGCATGACTTGAATTCTAGTCTATAATCCAAGTAGAATAGATTAAACCTATCATTACCTTGCATCAAACCTGTGACTGATTAATTCATTGGCTTCGAAGAAGATGTAACCATCACTCAGAGACAGACGACATAGCCACTTCATTATTAGACCATCATTGCCGCAAATGCACAATGTCTTTCTCAGCGGAAATTGGTATTAATAGAACATACTTCATTGAAGTAAAAAAATAAAAAAATTACTAAAAATCTTTCACATAGAGATGATCCAAATTATCAGACATTATAACCAAGAGGTGCAAATGTGGTGAGATTTATATCGCTAAACAAAATTTATCAGTTTTGAAGTTCACACACCGTACTGAAGTGAAATGACGATTAGATAAATAATTAAAGTGAAACATGTCTCACTTGGGTCATGATTGACCTCTCTCTCGACGTTAATATCAAAGTGATATGTAAAGTAGTTTGTTATTTTATCCCCGCATTATTTTCGGTTAGTCAAATATTATTTCTGCTACGTTTAGATTATGGGGGAGGGGTCGAATACTAACATTTCAATTTTGCTTATTAAGATACCTTTGTTTTAAAAATAACATATTTAATGATATTTTAATTGAAGATAATTGTAAATATTTTACCCACAAATGATGAACATATGAGACAAATTAAGACATACGGTACCAGTTATAACTTCATTGAAAAGTGAAAATCATTTAAGGCGCGAAAATGCAAGTCAGTATGCAGTCATTTCTTATCTCTTCACTATATATCTACAAAATTCTATCCCCGATATTGAGCAATATTTCCGTATAAATGTAACAATTTAAACAATATCTTCATGTGTATAATAAAAATAATACAAGTGACAAATTGTTGAAAATTATAAGAATTCGACTGAAATTAGCTGAACTTCTGCCAAATCCCATTTAATAGATAAATTCACCTATAATTTTTCTATGTATAAAATTCTATGACGCCATTCCGTCCGTCATATCCCTTAAAATATTTATTCATTGAGTGACTGAATCCAAATTTTTGAGAGAAGTGCAAATGTATGGGAGTGAAAAATACAGAAAATTTTACAAGGCTGCGGCGATTATTTTTATTAATCTATTCTTCGTGTTTTGTATATATATATATATATATATATATATATATATATATATATATATATATATATATATATATGAAAGAAAAATACTGAAAAAACAAAATTCTGAATATGCATTATTAATGTTAAAATAAAGTCGACGTCGGACGTTTCGGTCTATTTAAGACCATCTTCATGGACATTTTCATTTAAACATAATTAACATTATAACTTATAACAATTTAACACAAAAGACGATGGACATAAGAGCCCAACTAATTCAGACAGATAACTGAAATTTTATACAGATCAGCGTTCTGTTTAAATATGATCACGTAGGGAATCTATTGATCAAGTAAAGAATGGAATTTTTATCGAACTGTTTTTTAGAACTGTTCCATCGTTTTTAAAATCACTTTTGGATTTGCATTGTAACGGGAAAGACTTTCAAGCTTGTTGAAGATATAAGAACCATTGATCACTGCGTATTTCGACATCAACGGAAGAGATTTCTTTAATTGTTTATAAAAGTTTTTCATTCGACTTTTTGATATTTTTTAATTTTTGGAAATCATCTTCGAATACGTCTTAACAACATCGCCCACGTGACGACTACGTGATCATATTTAAACAGAACGCTGATCTGTATAAAATTTCAGTTATCTGTCTGAATTAGTTGGGCTCTTATGTCCATCGTCTTTTGTGTTAAATTGTTATAAGTTATAATGTTAATTATGTTTAAATGAAAATGTCCATGAAGATGGTCTTAAATAGACCGAAACGTCCGACGTCGACTTTATTTTAACATTAATAATGCATATTCAGAATTTTGTTTTTTTCAGTATTTTTCTTTCATACTGTCGGATTTATATCCATATATTTGCTTACATATATATATATATATATATATATATATATATATATATATATATATATTATATTATAAATATTATTTATTTAAAAATATGATTCCGACATAAGAAGTCTCATGTTTCAAAACAAGAGCCGAAATCTTCAATATAATTATTTAAATTAAATTGAGTTAAAATAAGCTCTGTTCCATCTTCAAGCGAATTATTTTTTTGAATAACGTACATCTGAAACTTACGTGTTTTAAAAATTGAAATCAAAATTTCCATGGTAACAGCTAGGGCGAATTGTTTAAATTGGGTAGGCGAGTGTTGGGTGTTAATAATAAGTATCAGTATATGTGTGTGTGTGTGTGTGTGTGTGTGTGTGTGTGTGTGTGTGTGTGTGTGTGTGTGTGTGTGTGAAAAGTGTTTGTATATAAATATAAATAAATATATATATGTATAATTATTTATATATTATATGCGCGGTACTTATTAGAAAGCGCTCAATATCAGAGTTAGAGATAACATATTTGGTTGGATAGATGTGAGTTTGTGACCCTGGGTTTCACGCTTTAGCGATCGTCAGACAAACTGATTAATTTTTAAAATTTTGGGTTTATGTAGATTGGCTGCATTTTTGGTTATTGTGGAAGTGGTGGGGGAAACTTCGTCGTTTTGTCATCGTACTAACGCAAACATCGATGTATGCAGACACATATACATACTTGGTCGTCCGTCGGGACTCATACATATATAAACATATGTGGGCAGTTTCGGATATGACATATGTATGTATACGGGTCGTGCTGTGTCTATACATACGCATTTGTATGTTGAAATTCAAACATTGGAAGTGTAGCGAAAATTTCTCGTGAATGTCTCGTGAATGTATACATGTCATATTATTATTTTTCTAGTGAATAAATTTCTTCGCATGTATGTATATACGTGTGGTGGGGTTTGTGTAAAATTATGATAGGTAAAAATTATTATTATTTATATTTATTTTTAAATTTTTGAAAAATGGAGGGGGTTTATTTGTTATATTTAAAGCTGGTTATTTGTTTGTTTTTGATGACTGTGTATATGTAACAGGTAGAAATTTGTAATCCTTATTGGTTATTTTATATGGTGATGTTTAATATTTAATATGCTGGGTGAGAGGGTAGTTTAATTTAATAATTATAGCGGGTCTATATAATATGATGTGATAGTAATGTTGCAAGGGATTGGAGACAATGATAATATAATTAGCTAATAGTTATTGTAAATACGGTTTTTTAAATTCCTGTTTCACTAAGTATTTTTAATTTATGTTTTTTTTTATTGCAGTGTGTGTCATACTTCAAGTAATTAATTTTATTTTTAGTTTTCACCTAACTAGAAACTAATTCTAGAAAAAATGGCTTTTACTTTAACTTATCTTTCTTATGAAACATATATTTGAATTTCTTAGTTATTAATTTGCATGTCATTTGCAATTTATTTATAAATTAATTATCTTGCCAATATGTTTCCCCTACAGAAAGCTCTGTGGCGACTATCAGAGCTCAAGCTACATAGCACATCTTACAATGTCTAGAGGCTTGTAAATATTGAACACCAGCAAAGTGTTTACCTTTATAGGGAAAACGCTTAGTAAGCTTCTCAAGCACAGAGGGATGGCGACACTTGCGTCACTACTTAAACTGAATGCGCGTGATGATGATGATGATAATGATGATGATGAAGATGATGGTGCAAGAAAACACCTTTACCCTGATATACGCTGCATTATGTGTTAAATAAGCGCACAAAACATGGATAGCAATGCAAATGAAGCATAATATCATCAGGAGAATTTAAAGAGTGAGTCATTGAGACACAGAAAAAAGTTTCACATGCAAATGTTGCTGCTGCAAGTTTGAGAAGCCGTGAGAGTCAAGGATCTGCACACTGTAGAAGGAGAAATCTTTCCGAAATTTAACGCAGCATGCCTGAGATATAGTCTCTCTCTCAACTGATAGCACCCTGGAACATGCATTGCTAAAAGCTGCTACCTGTCAAATGCCCTTAGAATCGCGTGCTATGATTGCATCACTGTGCACGTTTATGAACCCCCGAATAGTTTTCACCAGTGGACCACTAACAAGGATTTCATGATTAAAGATTTCTTGCACAAAGATTTTAATGCATACCATGCAGAAAACATGGAACGTTACTCATTTGATGCAATTCTGATGGTGAATATCAATAAATGTTTAGTAATTGAGTTTGCTTGAGCATATTGATGTACTGTAGCTTGACCATCATGAAGACCTCGATCACCCACGCAATGCAACAAATACTGATGATCAGAGACTGATTAATAATGCTGCGTTTGGATCTTTAGAAAAGATGTTTGAATGTGAGGTGCCCAGCCACCGTTGTTCCTTTGCAATTCACTAGGAATTTGTGGTAAAATTTATATGTCTAATACCATAAGTTCATATCTGAGAAGGAACAGCTGCAACATGCTCAGTCATGCTTGGACAGCCATTACTGTCTGCTCAAAAGACTATTCATATTTTTTTTCAAATTGCCCGTCTTTCTCACGGAGGCAAGCGTTTGTAATGTACTAGTCACTTCCGATCATGAAAATTATTTATGAAACCTGGATTTGATCATCTTGGATGAAGCTTCTTCCCTTCATTTGCTCTTCATGCTATTTATAAAGCCTCCTGAGATATTATTGTAATTGTGCTGTTTCCGTTGATAAATAGTTCTCTTACGTGGATTCTTCAGGCAAGTCCTACCCATATTGCAAAGAGGAATTCATCAGGCAATCATTGAAATTCGAATTAAAATTCTCCTCTATGGCTGATTTTCATCCAATAAATATTAAGCTAAACCATCAGGACAACAGCAGATCAAAGTGAATTTGCAGCATGGCACTTGCCTCAAATTTCATGCGTTGACAGATGTATGGCGGAAGATATCATCAACAATAGATCTGAGGAAGAGTGAATTCGCCAAAGAAGTGAGACTGCCTCCTGATCAATGAAGAAGTTTAGAGACAACTTCCAGTTGTACCTATTTCAGTACAGGTAAAGATTTGAATGATGATCATGCTGAGGCTGAGCGCTACTCACTTGAATTTCTAAACTCAGGAAAGCCTCCTTATAACCTGAGCTTAAAACTCGGGTCAATGATAATGCTACTTCGTAACATTTCTATCCCGGATAGATTCTGTAATTGTATGAGAATGGAAGCAGTGGCCATCTATAACATTCAATTGAGCCTTCCTTTATTAGCGCATCACTAATTGGCAGACATCCTCATCCCCAGAATAAAGCTGACTCGAAACGACTCTAACTTGTCAATTAGCTTGGAGAGGACCCAGTTTCCTGTCCATTTGTCATATCTCATGTCTATTAACAAGTCACAGGTGTAGACATTTCAGAAGGTGGTGTTGTTCTTACCTCAGCGAGTATTCAGTCATTGGAAATTGTATGTGGCATACTCCTGAGCTCGCAAAGTCTCAGATGTAATGGTTACGGTAATGGAGACAGACAAGGAAGGAGCAGAGGGCGAAATGTTACTCAGAACATTGTTTACCGAGAGGTACTGACTTTAACCAGTGGAACGTTTTCAGAAATTCTGGTAACTCTTGATTGGATTAGATTAGATATTTTATATACATATTTGATACAGAAAAGAACTACTGGTCTATAACTTAAAAATGATTAAAGTTGTCTGACAGGAATTCTCCGATATATTTATTGCAGTATTTTTCTCTACTTTGACCGGTAATAATGCATAATTACTCCTCAAGTTTATCAGAAGAATCGTGATGAAATCAATCATAAACAGAAATGGGCATGTTCATCATTAATTAATCATCTATATATATATATATATATATATATATATATATATATATATATTAAATGAATATCTTCCAAATGCCGAAACTATTTATATGTGCCATATATATATAATATATATATATATATATATATATATATATATATATATATATATATATATTTGTACATAAATAGGTCTATTGTCTTTGCATTAATACCGGTGGAAACTGACATGGCTTAATGTAAGGAGTGGCATTGGCAAAATTTTGCTCAAATGTTGGACATTCCAAGTATATCGATATGTTGCTTATTTTTCTATCCCATGAATAATGTATGTTAAAAAGGATATATTTACTAGCTAATGTATTTGTAATACGCAATTTTACTATTTGCTGCATAAGTACCTCATTCTATTGTACATGCAGAAATTTAATTGCTCGTTTTTCAAACCTTTATTTTTATACAAACATATAGGTCGAAATAGTTTGTTGTGTACCCAACATTTTAGCAGTCGGTCACTGGAAAATCCGCGGAGTCCGCTAGTTTACAAAAAAATGCAATATTATATTTTTTTGCATATCATTCTTTTAATTTTTTTTTTATATATGCACGACTCCAATTTCAATTTCGCCTTGAGTTTTCGAGAACTACGAATAAATCACAAGGCCAATCGCTTCAAAATTTGCAATTTGGCTCCAGAAGGAATTTTTTACCCATGGGCGGTTTTTATGATGCATGCTCAAAAATAAGAAATCCTAAGAATTTGTTCTTGTCTGTCAGAAAAGGGAAAAATAAATACTATTTATCATGATGTCCTATATAATTAGATTCAATTAAAATTATTAAACAGCTAAGTATGGTCTTGTGTGGAAGTACTTTTCCAAAGAAATCAGTTTATTCAAATTTCATCGATTGGTTTGCGATATTGAATTGAAAATAGAGTTTATAAATCTTAACAAAATATTTTAACGATAACTTAAAAAACAATACATAGCGTGAAAATAATTCTAGTTTATAATAAATCAAATTCTGGTTATTAAGAGGGCTGATCGCGTCAATGCTTCCCTGAGCCTCAAAACTCACATCATAGCAAGATTTTAGAATTCGGCCAAGATAAGCCTTTCGATACAAATATCTCTGTCAGATATGTGACATGCATGATACACGCTTAGGCGATCATGTATCGAAAGATACATGACTGACGAGACAGATTTTTTCCGCAGTATGTTTACATAACTTTTCGCGGTAGACCAGTTGTCATCCAAGGCTATAGGACCTGTTCTGCTATTGACCCATAGCTAGGCGGTTGTAGGAGACAAACACGTTTCCCAAGGTATTAGCACGTAAAGTAAATGTAATGGAACTGACTGGAACACAGCTCTAAGATTTTTCAATTCCAGCCGCTATCCATTATTCCAGCGTAGATTTTTCTAACCATATGTCACTTGAACTATACATTATTTATTGAATATATATATATATATATATATATATATGTGTGTGTGTGTGTGTGTGTGTGTGTGTGTGTGTGTGTGCATATATATATATATATATATATATATATATATATGGAGAAATATATATATATACAGTAGCGTCCAAAACTAAGGGACAAAATTTTAAAACCTAATATTTGTTAGAAATAACAACTGTGAAAAGCTGAAATTTAGAGAACTGGTAGTCGTTATCATCCATAATAACATACTAAAATTTGAATCATTTGCAAAGTATAGAAAAAAGTATTATAACAATTATTTATTTATTTTTAAATTTGGAACGTCCATATGTAAGGGACAAAATTGGGAAAAACAATGTAAACGGCCAAAAAACAATAAAAATACATGCACAATCAATATTTAGTAAATGAGCCCTTGCTCTCAATGACAGCTGCACATCTTCGACTACAAGAACGAATCAGTTCTTGACAATCCTCGATACTAATTTTAGACCATTCTTCTTGAAGCTTCACCCACAAATCCTCCGCGTTAGTGGGATTTCTTTCCATAACTTTCACTCCTAAGGTCTTCCAAAGATTTTCTCTTGGATTTAAGTCAGGACTTTGCGGTGGCCAATCCATAATTTCCAAATCTTGCTCGCTAAGGTAACTCATTACCACCTTTGCCTTGTGACATGGGGCTTTATCTTGCATAAAGGTAGACCTATCGAGACCTGAATTCTGTATGATTGGCACAACATGATCTTGAACAATGTTTTTATAGATCTGCGCGTTTACACGAGTTTGTAACCGGACAAGAGGCGTTGTACCTTGGCTAGAAAACATTCCAAATAACATGACGCTTCCGCCCCCAAACTTGACAGTTTTTTTAGTACACTTTGCACTTAATCTTTCACCAATACGTTTCTTTACATTGTTTTTCCATCATTTTCAAATAAATTAAACTTGCTTTCATTAATGAAAAATACTTTTGCCCAATTTTCATATGTCCAAATTACATACCTCTTCGCAAACTCTAATCTCTTCTTATTCGTCGAACTAACAAGTGGTTTCTTCCCTGGGGTTCGATTAAACAGCCGTATTTCTTGCAGTCGTCTAGAAACAGTCTGTCTTGACACATTAACACATGAGGTACTATTCATAACCCTTTAAATTTCTGTGCAAGACTTAAAACGGTCCTTTAATGACATACGATGCATTATTCGATCTTCTCTTGCCGAAGTTTTGCGGGGTCTGCCGGTTTTAAAAGCAGTAACTATTTTGCCAGTATCATTGTAGGATTTAACAACCTTGCCTACAACACTCTTGGAACGTTTCACTTTCTCTGAAATCTCTCTAATGGTGTGCTTTTCCTTGTGTAGCTTTACAATAGCTTGTCTCACAGAGTAATCAAGTTTTTGGCGTTTCGCCATGGTGCCGGCTGATGCAACGTTTACCAATGACTAAGTAAGTCTTATTCTTTAGAAATCAAAAATTTGAATATAGCATACTGTTTACATTGTTTTCTCAATTTTTGTCCCTTACTTTTGGACGATCCTATTTTGAAAATATATAAATAATTGTTATAATTCTTTTTTTCTATCCTTTGCAAATGATTCAAATTTTAGTATGTTATTATGGATGATAAAAGGCTACCAGTTGTCAAAATTTCAGATTTTCACAGTTGTTATTTCTAACAAATATTAGGTTTTAAAATTTTGTCCCTTAGTTTTGGACGCTACATATATATATATATATATATATATATATATATATATATATATATATATATATATATAGATAGATAGATAGATAGATAGAATACGATATATTTATAATGTGCATGCGTATGTAAATTCTGTCTTTAGATAATAAACTTAATGGGAGGTTAACTTAAAACGACTGTTTTTCTCAGACCATCACTAACGTTCGATCTATTTTTGTTGAATTGATTGATTATGCATTTTTAAGTCAATATGTCTTCTTCCTGCAGATGCATAGTATCTTTAAATATTTTCTATAAATAAACAAATATAAAGCAAGATGTGTCACAGAATTTGGTTCGTCGTTGGAGTTATTTCCAGTTTGGTAATATTTTAGTGATATCTAATTATTTCTGTCTTCATTTGGTTCTAGACTAATATTTTAAATGCATTTTCAATATTTCTGCAAGGAAAATGACAACTGTCTAGACGTCTGGGTTTTGTTTACCACTGGGAAATCGGAAACAAGGCGGCCATTTTCCTTTAGAATTTTACTATTTTTAATAATTAATTTTTGTTACTGTAGAGGTTTGACTATTTGAAACAGAATGTAATTAATCGACATAAATATAGAGTTATAATTTTTCTGTGGAATAAAACAAGGAAATAGAGGAAATAACTGATAAACTAATTCCTTCCATATGAGCTATGGCCCTAATGATTTAACCGTTGATATTCCACGTAAAATATTCAATAAAGACACCGATTTTTTTTAGTTATTTCCTGTCAGTGTAATGTAACAAATCCGCTAACACGGATCTAATTAAGATCAAAATTGCCTGCAAAGGAAATTCTGGACGAGTGTTCCCCATTTAAAAGCTAATGGCTCAGTTATGTTGCTAATATTTATCTTTCTTCAATTTCATGTTGACTGTCCTCATGATAACAAAATGTTATAAAATTCATAAATTTTATATATATATATATATATATATATATATTATATATATATATATTATATATATATTATATATTATATTATAGATATATTATATGTATAATATATATTATATATGTATATATATATATTATATATACTATCTATATAATTTTATATTAATATATAATTTTTTAATGTTATAATTTTTTATAAGTTATATAAATATAAATAGTACATGTGATATTATTTATATATTATATTACATATATACTATATATATTCTATATGCATACATATATATACATATATAGATAATATCTATATATATATTTATTTATCTATATATATATATATATATATATATATATATATATATATATATATATATAATTTTATATTTTAGATATATACTATTTATATAGTTTTATATAATTTAGAAGTGAATTTCATTGAATCATGGATGTTGTTTAGATATGCTGGACTAGATAAAACTTCTGTTAGCATTATTTTTACATTATTGAAGAAAAATGATTTGATCCGATGTAGGAATTATTCACGAATATTAACTGTCTTAAACTTACATATTTTAAATATTTTGCATTTAGTCATCATCATCAAAAGTCTTCTTCAGTTACTTAAATGATTAGATAGTATGGGAGAAGATATTGAAAATGTATTGAAGTCAGAATGTACGAGCGAATTCACTCCTTCGTAGAATCTGTTTAAGTCCACATTCATGAATTACTTAAGATGTATGCAGAGTCACATACTTTTGAATGTCTATATTTGTGTTGAGATAATGTATTCAAATTCACGTAGTGTCGTCGAAATTACATTTCTCTAATTGAAGAAGGAAGTTAACAGCTGTTTCATTTCCATCTGTGCTGCTACAAGATTACAAAGACATCTTTATTTGATGATAAGTTCTGGGAAGTTTCGAAATACATGAAAAGTATCAGTGATTCTTTCTTAAGTAGACGATATATAATGAGACACAATGACAACAATACCTGTTGCGACACTATATATTCGGTGGAAGTAATAGTTACACAAGATAATGTCAAGTGATTTTTTTTCTTCTTGTAGTTACTCCCTATATATTAGTAAATTATTTAGTTAAATAAAAAAGAAAAGATTTGGAAATGTAAACAGACTTAATAAATATAAAATATTATAAATGTGGAGATATAACCTTTGCATATATATATATATATATATATATATATATATATATATATATATATATATATATATATATAAATTTATTTTATATATATATATATATATATATAAATTTATATATATATATAGATAGATAGATAGATAGATAGATAGATTTTATAATTTTAATATAAGAGATAATAATAAAAACATCCTGAAATCGTTACAAAGAAACTTTCAAATGTCAATACTACGATTATACTACTTTAACTAACTGTTGATTAAATGGTTTTTAAGGAAATTTAAAAGCAAAGTTTTACCTCTTTTACGAAAGTTAAAGCAGTGTCATAAGCACAGGATTAAAAATATACTTGTGGGTATGTCTTGATCAACCAATAGACATACGCTAGATAGAAAAGTAAGCTCGTATTGTGAGAGAGTTATTTTTTCATCATTTTTTCGATAAACCTGGACATAGACATGGCATGTTTGACGATTGCGGAATATATATCTCTCTATAAAAGGCAGAATGTGTGAGTGCGTGTGTGTGTAACGAATGCACGGCCGCAATTTACGACGGATTTGCACCAAAGATTATATACAAGCTAATGCAAAGGCCAATATCGACTATGCATTCACAACACTCATCGCTAGTGGAAATAATCGATTTTTTCATGCTTCTACGGCAGTTTTCATGTAGTTTGCGGCCATTTTCTACTTGTCAGAATGGGAGCCAATAGCTGGCTTTCACGAATAGGCAGGTAGATTCTATTGGCCTGCGTGAGAGCCAACAGTTGACTGACACGAATGTTAACTAGCATGCTAAAAAAATCGATAGCTGCATTCGTCACAAGTGGGAAAATTTTAAATTTGCATGGCACTTTACTCCAATTGGCTCATTCGCTTACTTGATCTCAACGTTGATTAATTCTGCAGAACTGGGTTGGATGTGAAAAAGTATTTGTTGTTAACATTTTTTTTTCATTTGGTTTTTCCAGTTACGAGTCCTATTTTAAAGCTGATCGTTTTGTGTTCACTTTGTTTAATTATATTTTCATAACAGATTTAATGTTTAATATAGAGCTTAGAAAAAAATTCGCAGTGTGAGATAGGCAAGAAGTAAGGCATGTAGCAACATCAGCACGGCAAAGGGCACTACTTTAACGGCAAGGAAAGGCAAAAAATATTTTAAGGCAAGTGATAGCGATTGCTATATGAATCGTACGATTTTTTGAATCAAGCACGGCAACGCCAGGCCATGCTGCTAGTATGCACACACACAACACACACACACACACACACACACATATATATATATATATATATATATATATATATATATATATATATATATATAAACATGTTTCACTAGATAATATAGACAAGTTTTGGCTAATTTATACAAATACATTTCATATCGTCTGATCAGCTTAATAACATTGTTATTCAATGACTAAAGAAAATCACTATATTGATGCATGCTTTTTTTAATCCTATCAAAGCTTTCGGATAACATAAGCCATCATCAAATATGACAGTAACATCACAATATATTAGTTTATCATAGATGTTCTGTTTGTTGCTGTAAAGTGTGTTCAATTTTTCTTCGGCCATTTCAAATTGCCTTTTCACAAGGCTACATTTAGAATTCCAAGTGTTAATAGTTTGTTGGGCTGCTGGACCATGCAACTTAAATTGTGTATATTTAGGCACCATGTTATCATTGATGCACGTTTCATTAAAGAATATGAACAAGTTTTGTCCATTTATTTTATGCAATTTCCTTTCAGATCAACAACCATATTTGTCTTTGTTCAGCATGGCTGATGCTGACGTCCCATCCTCAATATAATTATGACTTTGGTCACCTGTTTTCCACTGACATGAAGATTCATGTTTTACACAACCATGAAGTCTCACAATGAAATCTCACATTTTCCATTCTCAAATTCCATTTCACAAATGCATGATTATACTGAATCTATTATCAGGTCTGCTGATAAGAATGTTAGGTCTCAATGTCGTGCCAGGCAATTTAATTCCTAGAACCCATCCTTCGCTTTTGTATATCTGCCATACTTTCTACTGTTGCTGTCATATCTTGTTTTGAACACTTGCTATACATTTCGGTATTCTTGACATAATCCAAACAAGTGTCTGTACTGTTATCTATCCTTTTGTAACTTCATTTCATAGCAATTTTTCTAATGATTTCTCCTCATTGTTACCACGACCGAATATAATTACGTGTACTATTAGATTTGTTATTAGGTCTCATTATTGTAAACTGAGTTGCTATCTCTTAGAAAAGTTTGTCTTTTTCTTATCTCTCCTAATCTCTGTTCTGCCTAGCATTTACACATACTAATTATAAGTGTCATCATTTGTTTAATCTTCCCCAAAACGTGATATATATTACATGGTGTTCTTAACAGCGTTCTGCCGCCTTGTGTCTCAATCAGTTTCTGTTACAGAAGAAGACAACATTCCCTGAGCTTTTAGAAGGCATTCATCTCTATCCTAGTTCACACTCGTACTTGGATATCGACTATTCTATCCTTTGTTAAACAATTTCCTAGATATGTAAATGTTGATGTTACATGATTTTTGCCACTTATACGTGTTAAAATGAATAAATTGTCGTCTAAAATAGGCAAAAAATAAAATAACACTGAAATCTCATTTCAAAAGATATACTTAGCAAAATTATACAAAAATATCTTGAAATGCGAAAGAATAATTTTTTTCAGTAGAATCGCCATTGGATTGAATCTCAGCGTGCAGGCTCGTTCGGAATCACTTGCATCTCTTCTGGATGGGCTTCATGTTTAATTTGCTGAATGCTGCTATAATCCTTACCTTCTTTGGTGTTATAAGGACTGTTAATGGTCTCTCGCCCAACTGCGCCCTACACATAATAAACAAAGGTGTTTAAATCCAATGATTTTGCTGGCCAGATGCCAGGGATGATGTGTTTGCCGAAATTGTCTGACAGCCATGACTGGCTTCTCCTGCTTGTGTGCAATGGTACAGAATCATGTGGACAAGCATTTGTACTTGCAGCAGATATCTTCTTGAGCAAGGAGAGCTCTATCTTCACAAGTCACTTCATGTAGGTTTCTTGTTGAGTCTAGGAACCTCACCAACAAATTCGGGAGATTTGTGAGCTGCCCTACCATTAGAACCACCATTAGACATTCAATTCTTTCCAAAACCTCTACACTCTCCTCAGACTGTTACTCACATAATCTAAAATGTTCGTATTGGAGCTTCCGGCGCGAATGCCAAGCAAAACATCATGTTGTTACCAATGTTCTGAGGGAGGAATTACGCAATGATACTCTTTTTTCGCTTCAAGCGTCTTATATGCACGAGTTTGTGGTTACTTGGAAATCATCCATGTAAACAGAAACAGACTATCATCACTGTACGTGTATTGCTTAATAGATTGAAATGTAACTGTCATCTTTGATAATGAAATGTAACTGTCATCTTTGACAATGGCGTATGTAAGCCGAAATCTTAGATAGGATTAAAAAATATGTATCAATATTGTGATTTTCTTTCTTCGTTTAATGATAATGTCATTAAGCTTATCAGACGATATGAAAAGAATTTCCATAAAATAAATAGACACCACTTCTCATTATTATTTAAAGGAACATATGTCATATATATATATATATATATATATATATATATATATATATATATATATATATACATATATATATATATATATATATATATATATATATTTGTGTGTGTGTGTGCTGTGTGTGCTGAAACTTATCAATGCAAATGCATTTATTTATTCGCATTGATATGTCTAAACTACTTTCTCATCGAGGTTATGAGGTAAATTGTTTGGATCTCATTAATTGTAATTCACTTATATGCTCTATTAGAAAAATTATATTGAGCTCTCTTTTGTGGGTCAGTTTCCATATTTTGATATCTTAGATTAATAGGATCTACTTGGATTGCTTACCCACGGATTTCTTAACTGTGCTATATATATATATATATATTTATTTACTTTTAAGCCAGAAGAACACTTCTACTAAGCATCAAGAATGGCTGATATTTATAGGGCATATAAAAAGGAAAAAGACTTTGAAAAATTTGACACTCACAGGATATATAGACTGCATGTTGGACTGAGTTAATCAGCGTATACCCTACTAATTGCCCTGTGTATATTCATGGTAAGACAAAGATAACGTGCATTAAGAGATCGTCATTAGTGGAATTCTTTGTCCAGTATTGGGGGTGCTCATTGATTTTTCCTTCGATGTGAAATGATTCCTATGTAGAATCTGAAGAGACGTCCGAAGCCACTGTGGGGTAGGTTAGGATGGTTCAGGGGTTTGGGTACGCTGGCTTTTCTTTGGGCTCTTTTCCTTTCTTTTATTCTCTGCTGTCTTCGTAGAATATTTTGTCGAGGACTGCTCTTCTTCAATTTCTTATTTCTGCAGTTTCCATCTCAGAATTGACGGGATCAATTTCTGTTCTCATCAAGAGTATTTGAGGATCAAAGTCTTGGATTCGAATTGATTGATGTGGTCCATGGGTCGTCACTCCATGGCAGATACAGCATCCGCTCCGAAAAACAAAGGCTTTAAACGCAGGTTCAGGTTGATATCATGTACCAGAACGGGTCTTACGAGATACAAAGGACAGAAAGGGAACACTGACGTCTAGATGAAACACGGTATATGGAAGAAAAGTAACATAGATTAATGATACATTTTTTTCCTTTTTTAAACAGTATATAATAATAGCTTCGTTCTTTCAGTCGAAATTGTTCCTTTACTGATAATCTATATTGAATGTTTGATGATACTTTCCTGTGAAAATTATATTCATGGAAACCAGTTCCGTTCTGTGGACTCACCCTGTCTCCTACAATCGTTATTCATGGCTTGCTAAACATGAGGCAGCACGTGAATATACATGGAATTGAAACTAAGTCTTTCGGGGTTATCGCTAATAAATCTGGAGTCCTCTATTTACATTATTCCGACTATTGTTCTCATTTTTGTCGACATGTTTATCACAACGTTTCAGCCGTCGTACGATCCAGCCTTCTTCAGGTGGTTTTAATGTCGAACTGAACCCTTTATTTCGCTTACTGAGGTAGACTGTTTAGTTGCATGTACCATGTCTAATGGGTGCCAGTCATCTCCTGTTAATTCCCCTTTGAGAGTTCCCAAGAACACATGATGCAGTGGATAAAGGCATTGGTTAGATCCAGTGACAGAACCCAAAGAGTGTGAGTTCAATACCTGGTTAAGGCAGTGGCGACCTTTCAGTGGGGAATTAACAGGAGATAACTGAGCCCAATTAGACATGACACATGGAAAGCCAGTGAGTGAAATAAAGGGTTCTATTCGACATTCCAACCACCTGAAGAAGGTCTGAGCATACAACGGCCGAAATGTTGTGATAAACATGGCGACAAAGATTAGGACAATAGTCCGAATTATGTAAATAGTGTGCATAATACTTCGCCTCAGAAATATAGACAAATCTAGAGTTGTAGATAAAATGGTACAAGGAATGGACTTTGATAGCCATGTTCTTTAGTAGACTTCTCAGATCGAAGCTTTCATATGTATGTCACGCACGTTGCCAAACTCGTTCAAAAATATTTATGTTGTCAGGTGTGTAGAAAAACATTTTCAGACCAATGGAAAAAATTGCAACTGAAGCGTGCAGTTCTTAACGTGGACTATAATTATTCAAATCTTGAGGACTGGCGCTGAATAGTAGAAACCAATATATGAAAATAATAACTGAATTTCTACAACTAAAATGGATAGCACATGTAACTGGAAGTGAAAAGACACGAATACTGGAAAGAATAATAAATGTTAATGGATTTGGGTAACGTATGTTCTTGAAAAAATGTTTTAAAGAAAGATTTTATATATTTCGACCAAAAAACAGCTAATATTACTATTTGTATTCCCGTTTCTCTAGTGCATGAATGAAATGCTAAATTCATCAAGCTCCCATGACAATACGTTTATCTTCCTATTGACAAATTGAGCATTCAGTTTTCTTTCAGTATTGTGACATAGCTGTGCATTTTTGAAGCACTTTGAAAGAAAAGCCCAGAGAATATGTGGCAAAACTAAAGATAAAATATTCTAATATTGCACAATTCAATGTTTCATATTCCGTTCTCTTTTTGCAATCAGAAAAAATTCTAGCAAAGTAAGTCCTATGCTAACCCGGCGGGGAACTAGTGGAGTGTTGGTTAGAGGTTTTCTTATTACCTGCTAACATCGACGGTGGGGCAATAACAATATAATTCTGAATATTCAAGGTGGAGTTTGGACAATAATGTCATCTGTTATAAGATGAATTCTCATTACATATCAGGCCAAATAGCTTCATTTTCACTTCTAATTAGCTTCTTTCTATCCCTGTCTATTTTCTGCTTATACTCTGTCTCCATGTCTCCCACTATAAAAGATTTGAGTTTGTCCAATTATTTAAGTAAGTTGTTATTATAAACATTATTGCACTATTTTTCTGGCGTTTATGTCAGCTCAGTATAGGAATACTAAATGTACCATGTACCCAATTAATAAACACAATAAAGTTACGCTATCATTAACTAAACCTGTGCGTCCACTTGGATGTTCGTTTGAAATGTGACGAGACACCCAGAAGGACTAAAAACAATATATATCAAGGAATGGATGAACGATATTGTAGGGTCAAAGACGAGTTAGTACAAGGAGGTACAGTGGACTCAATAACTGTTTATACAGATAATGTGGTGATGAGATGGCATATGCCGAATAATTTTCTAGGCATACCTTAGATGTGACACAAGGCAGTAAGTTCGGGCACTCATTGATCACCGAACTCACTAATGAGTCGTAATTTATCAAACGAGGTAGACTTGTTAACCATTACACTACGTGAAAGAGACCGATATTTATGAGTTTAGAGCAGTTATAAATTTAGTATAGGCGATAACGAGATTAAACATAGAATAATCTGTACGAAGGGCAATTTCGCACAACACCTCAAACTGTTACAGAAACAAAAGATTAAACAAAGAAAAATTACTCATGTAATTACATACTTTCATTATATCGGGATTTTCATATAGACGTCAAGAATGCTGACAAACTCTTTTGTAATTGTCAAAACTGTCGGTAGTGTTTAACCGTTTTCTCAGCCTCCCCCACGTCTTTTGAACAGATGATGGTGTTTATCTCTTCTTTCGGAGATGGAAGTCAACGGCCATGCCAGAAGTTTTCCCCTATGCAATTACTTAATTCATTCCATAATGTTTTCATATACTTTTTAATTACAAAATCTATTAAATCACAAATAAAAAAATGTTTAACCTTTTCTTAATAAGACGATGCATTCATTAATAAAAAGGTTTGAAAACTGTGTACTAAGAAAATGCTGGTCGTTCCAAGGGGTTAAAGAATGAAATGTTCAAAATTTAATTACTTCCCGTCTTCCTAAACGTTAACCGCATCTTTTGTCTTCTGCATTTATATATAAATATCGTAAAAACGAATAATAAACAGTCAACACTTTGAGACTTCGAATTGGAAGACATCGTCTATTCTTTGATCTAGAGTCAGCATGCTCACTGCCAAGGTCTATAATAGTCCAAGGCATTCTACGGATGAATGTATATCACAACCTGCACTTTACCTGGATATATTGAAGGAACTAGTAAGGTGCTAATCTTCGAAGTGACATTACGACTAGATATAATCATGATAATTATGCTGCAGCTAATGACCTTGCTAAATATCACGAAGGCATTTCATACGCTGGTATTCTAAGTAAGCTCCAAGGCTACTGTATTACTGAACGAGTGTTTGAACCGTTCCTATCAAATGTCAGTCGTCAACTTCTATCTACTTGAACCCCGTTAATATTTTAGCCTTCCAAAGCCCCACTCGCCTATACCTTGTCTTTTCTCTCAACTTCAGTCTCTGAAACCCCCTGTGTACCAGTGTCATCCCGGCCTTACTTGACGTGGAATAATATTTAAAAACCAGGCAGTAATAAGGGTGGATATCTAACGATGTTGTTGTCTCCTTTGTTTATATGACAATCAATTCCACGTAATATCTGCCCAAATATATGAGACTCAATGGTGTTTTACAGCAAGAATTTTAATCTGGGCTTCTAACATTACAACATATACGTCTATTTGTTCTTTTCTCGGCATCAGTTCTTAGAGCTTAACGAATTATATAAACTGTTGGAAGGTAGAAACATTTTTCCTCTACCGTTTTGACGTTGCACACCGTTTTTGTCAGAGAATGCTGTTATTCGACTTTTGACCTTTGTGCTCAGCTTTGTATTATTTAGGATAGCGATACGATGACTATCCTCTTTTATTTTTCCCTTTCTTTTTTATTCATTTCTAATGCATCAGGCATTACATTTTCAAATGACCTTTGCTTCATCGTAACGCGTGATGAGTCCGATATTGTCTTTTTTTCATTTAGTCTTGTGTTTATTGTCAAACGTGATATACCGTCATCCGGAACATTTGTTTGTGGTCTCACTCAATATGATCGTCACCATCTTCTTATTTGGCGTTAGTTTTGGTATTTTTAGCGATGCCTGCGACATACTTCATTCATTTGGATTGTCTTGTTCTCAGTTGCTGACGCTTACTTCACTATTTATTCATTTGGTATTTGGATAGCTTCCCTCATGATGCACCACGAATTATGTTTTCTTTTGGATAATTGATTCTTGTCATTTATAATGCCATTGACGTTAGTTTTTATTTGCCCTTTCGATAATCGGTCTGACGTAATGTGTCGGACATTGTGTTTTCATCTACAATTCGGTCTATAATTCAACTAGATGCGTCGCGTTACAATTTCTACGTTTGTATGTCGGAACTTACGCGGACTCTGTAGTCGTAGATACATATTTTTAAATAAAATAAAATAAAATAACATATGTTTTCTTACCTCTCCCCAAATGAATCATCCATTTATCATTTCCGTAACACTTTATTAACATTAAAAAGGGACAGGTTATAAGGATAGTTCAGTCAGCAAACGTTATATCTAAATTCATATAATCTGATAAGCGGGAAAAAAAAACAGATCAACACGAAGGACAATCACGCACTATCGCACTCCAGTAAAACATACCAAATCAATATACACCCAGGAAAAATCATGGCTTCGTGGCTAGCTTTCTTTACCCTTTCGCCAGGTAGTGGGACTGGCAGATCACCTTCACTCTACCCACCAAATAAATAATCAGAAGGACTGCTTACTACAAAGAAGAAGGGCCCTCTTTCTGTCTCGTTCAAAGAAAACGGCTCTATCTGTTTAATCATACCGCGTCGTACGAACACTAACGAAAACGGATACATGTTATTAGTTGAATTAAATAAATAATCAAATAATCCTCGCAAAACAACCTTTTCTCAGAGTTCATTACGTTTGCCTGTAAAAGAACAAACAATATTCTAAACCAACCTGCAACATCGTCTTTATGTTTATTATCCTACTTGTTGCGTCTTCTAACGTGTTTTCAATTTCCCCTTTGTCTTTCCTCACCATATAGGTTTTATCTTTCGTCGTTACAAGTGATACGTCAGACAACGGTTTTTTTTCTTATGCGGCATCCAGCAGGGTTTTTTCACTTGGTATTTTGTTTGTCATCTCTCGTGCTGCGTCATATATTATTTTTTCTGTTGCCCATCTTTTTGGATGACATATTAGTTTGTCTTTTATCATAATGCGTTTGACGTTGTTTTTTTGTTTCTACTTTTTTTTTTGCATGGATTTTATTTTAATATGGCCTCTGTATTTTTTTGTTCAGTTCTCAATCGGCATAACGAATACATAGATATCATTTCAATTTAAAAATATTTACCAACGTTATTAAATAAACAACCTAATGTTTACTTAGAGCATATATATCGGTACTCTTATACTCTATAATTTTAATTTCAGAAAGATCCTAAAATGTCAATTTTGCTTGCTAATATTTAGCCTCAACCACACAACCGCTGCACCTGATAATATTGAACAGCATAATATGCTTTGTTCGATGGAAATTAAATACTATTGAAGAAACCCAAGTTAGTCTTTTTATTATTCATATTTATGATATTTATAAATAAGTGCAGAAGACAAAATTTGTGGGAAAGTAATTAACAGTTGAACAGTTGGATCATTAACGGCAGGAACGACCATTATTTACTTAGAACGCATTAGACGTACTCAGTTTGTAAATATTTTATTAATGGATGCACATTGTTAATATGAAATGTTCAAATATTTTCATATTTATGATTTAATAGATTTGTTTTTAAATTCAAGTACATAAGAAAATATGTTGAAATGAATTAAATAATCCATTTGCTAATGGGTTATAAATATGATGGAATTAGTAAATAAAAAATTGTCACAAATATAATGAATTTATCCTATACAATTATACACAAAATATTGCATGTCAAGAGAGATTCATCGATAGCGTGATCTGGAACAAATCACTTACATTCGTTAACAAGGTCTAATTTAGTTATTGAATGCTTAGTATCACGAGGTAATAGTAATTCATATCATATCGTGAGAGCAGGAACTTCAGTTTTGGAATTAGTCATACTTTAAAACTAATCCCTGAACCATTTCCAAATAAATTCGAAATATTTTTATCAATAGAAAAAAGGGAAAATGATGAGACAAAGTGTAAAAGGAAGCCAAGGAAAGCCGACGCTCTTGGCGAAACGCGTCCATTTTGTTTCAGCATCTTAATTTTTTTTTTCTTATGCTATTATTCATCTTACAAAGAGGCATAGGGAAGTGTCTTGAAATGCGATGATATCTTCCAACCCTCTACAATAGAAGTATAAGAGATGTGCAATGAAAAAATATTATTACAAAGTAGAATCAAGTGGAAACCGAAATGATTGATCACGTAAACTATCAGTAGAATACCTAGTTCGCAGAAAGTGTGTCAATGGTAACAGTCAAAATTATGAATATGTTATATGTAGAACAAGTAGCATTGTAAGCACTGGTTTGGTTATATCAAACAAGCAGATATGAGATAATGAAATGAGTCGGTTATTAAACATGGTAGTATTTTCCGAATGTTTCAAGTGTACAGGTTCAATGCTTTAAAAGTGTATTTTCTATGGCACACACTCATGAGCCACCAAGTCAATGCAAGTATCATACGTGATACATCCTTGAACGATCATGACCCTTTCGATACATGATTGAAGATTCTTTCACAAGTAGTCTAATTTCCAACAAAAGCTAGAGGATTCATTCTTTCCTGTTAGTCAATGAAGTGATTCATATCTATATTTGCGCGAATTTGACGAACCTAAATAGAATTTGAACTGTACGTTCATGTCTTTCTATAAATGTATTTTGTCTAGTCGGACTTCACTACCTACCAAACTACTATTTACAAGTGAATCCTTTGTGCTTTTACTTGTCCTATTAACAGAAAAATTACCAGCTTGATCACAACTATCAGCAATATTACATATAAAAAGTACTGAGGGTTGCAATGTAAACACAAAAATACGAATGTAAATCATTTATTAGCAATGGGGAAATATGCTTTTCAGATGCTAAATAACCTCTTTCTGAACAGAAACATATCATTCCAAGAATATTCATATTTTGAACTTTGAAGACATATCTGATCTTCATGACAGTGAAATACGGATGATTTCAAAATAGATTAAGACGAGGATTCAGGCAACAAAGATGGGGTTATACAGATTGAGAATACAATGTTCGGAAAATTAACAAGGAAGTTCTAAGGAAGAGACAACAAAACGGACTCTTGTATTGATATATATATATATATATATATATATATATATATATATCATAACAATAATAATAAAAAGGCTTAAACACTAATATTCCATGGTCATAATTTGTTCCATTGGAATCGTAAATACGATCCAATTCATCAGACCTACAAATTCCAAAAGAAAACAGAAAAAACAGGTCCACGCCTATGTGTATGTATATACATGTATATGTTATTCTGTGTATTCGCATGTGTTTTTGAACATAGAAATATAGGACATTGCTGGATTAGATAATCGTTATATTTATCTTCATATATTTATATTTGATTTGTAACCTGTAGTCGATATTAAATTTTCAAATTTTCTCAATTACAAGCGGCCCTTTAAGTAAACGCAATTTTACTTTCCTTCGTCCCATCTCTCTCCCCACATCTTCTTCCCTCTCTCTTATTCTAACATTAAATTGTCTATGGTGTGCGTATGTCACCACGAAATGTATCTTTAATCATTAGACATCAGTCAACATTAATTCTTTTCTCTTATTTAAACCCCTTCCACTCAACTCTCCTAAAATTCTCTCTTTTAAGGTTTAATCCCCCTCCTCCTCATACTTACACTCTCTCTAAATTCTGTTTTTATTTCTGGAGTTGGGTTTTTTTCTGTTTTCTTTTTGAATTTGTAGGTCTGATGAATTGGATCGTATTTGGAATAAATTATGACAATGGAATATTAGTGTTTAAGCCTTTTTATTATATCCTTACTCTGTCCTAGACATTGAGTTCTACCTGGATTCTTCCTCTTGGAATTTTTTCTGAAAATATACATGTATGGGTATTTATATATTTTGCATATGTATGTATATTTTCCACAAATATTATCTATCTATCTATCTATCTATCTATCTATCTATCTATCTATAGATAGATAGATAGATAGATAGATAGATAGATAGATAGATAGATAGATAGATAGATAGATAGATATAGAGTGTAAATAATACAAACATATTTATATAGGTAGAAATGGGCAAAATGCGAACTAAATAGAGAGAGTTGAAATTTCTGGGAAATTAATGTGTATATAGAGCTTGGATAATCAGATACTCTCAGAACATAGTAAGTGCAAGAGAGTCAGAGCAGCAAATATCAAGCAGGCTCCTTAAGGAACGTTTGGAAATGGATAACACAAAAGGAACTATACTGGATATTTAGAAGATTAATGTTGGTCAATGCAAATAGAGTAGGCAATTGTCCTGATCGCTTACGTTCTCAAAGGCCACTGAACATAAAGGAAGAATTATTCATTTGACACTACAAATATTGCTTCAATAATATTGGTGGAATCAGACATCATGTTATGTTTTAAAATTTGAATCATGACAAACAGTACTATCCTTTATGACAATTTAATTTCCGGAATCGTCTTGAAAATAAAGTCGTTTTATTGAACACTATTGTTTAATGTCCTCATCAACATATTTCCTTTTTGAAGCTACGCACTTCGAAAGACGAATAATGACCTTGATGTATACATGACTGGATTAAATATGCTGGAGTATCTTTCAGTAACGTTTGTTATGTTCCCCTTCAAAACAATTTCTGATTCGCTTTATCAAAACCTGTAGGTCTGATATGAGAGCTAAAAATAAAACATTAGCTTTCTGAGCAAGCAATCAGAGAAATACATGTGGCTTAACAAACCCTTCCATAAAAAAAGAAAATATAAAATACCATCTAAAAGGCCCCAATCACGAACGTTGCTACTATAAAGTTTGCTTGAAAATAAAAAATTAAAAAATATAAATAAAAAAAATAAAATCCTGAGTCATGATCACGCCGTCTTCCTTTAAAAACGTTGCTCACGAAACGGTCGCAGATGTCATCGTTTCCAGAAGTAAAATAGGTCAACCGCCCCGGCACACGCTTCCTTTTTCATGTCCTGCACATCCCCCCTCCCAACAACAACCCATTGGCTTCCCCCGTGTCACCTGAAAGTAGAGGTTATCACCCCTAATGATATCAATTTCTATAAATATTTCATGGTAATTATTCGGATGAGCTCTTAAGTATGACATTTAAGTTTTTTTTTAATTTAAGCGCAGCAGAAGACAGGTATCGTGATCTCATCAATTTAGAATTGAGCTTGCTAGCTGTAACCGCAAATTCTATGCTAATAGTTTCTTTTCTGGCTAGTGGAACTC
The DNA here is from genome assembly GCA_903632075.3 of Acanthosepion pharaonis. Lineage (NCBI taxonomy): Eukaryota > Metazoa > Mollusca > Cephalopoda > Sepiida > Sepiidae > Acanthosepion > Acanthosepion pharaonis. The sequence continues at coordinate 945,732 of CAHIKZ030000023.1, forward strand.
CCTTTCATCTACATGCTTTCCAGGCAATTTTAAATTTAAAAAAATTAAATTCAATTTCAGTCCCTCTCTACTGCCCTCGTGATTACTCTTTTCTTTGTCCCACTAATTAATAATGTTTATATTCCTAATTCTTCACACCCTCTAAGCCCTTATGCTTTATTGGCTCCACAGCTTTTCATGGGTTGATACCGATTGAAATAATGCAATCAGTTCATAGAGATCATTAACGAGTAAGCATTTGAGTTAGCATCATTCTAGTGGGTTCTCCTTGTACTGAATTTACAAACAAGAAACATTGAATTTATTCTTCTATTCTAAGAGCAAATTTATTCCTTGCTTAATCGAATCACAAATTTAAGCTATTGCAATTTTATTTTCGTCAGTGTATTTTACAGCGATAAATTTTCAAAATTTGTTCACCAAACGACGGATTCTGTGTACATATATTATGAAAAACCCAAGACGCACCAATGCTAAAAGTTACGTTTTTTATTTTTTTTTTATTTTTTTTTTATTTCCTGTTTTATTTCACTCTCTTCTGTAAGTTTTAATCAAACCGTCGTTGCTGTCATGTCACATTTTTTATGACATCCGTTCCTTTTCTTGCCAAATTCGTTATTGTTGGAGAGGCCATCTTTTGCGGTAAATGTCAGTTTGTGTGGGCTATCATCAAATAGTAAAAGATATTCCTGAGAATTCCAGAGGGTGAACACACACGTGTCATCGACAATAGAGAAAATCAAAATAAACGTATACTATACGTACTAAAAATCATAAAAACAAAATTACAATTAAAAAAAAAAAATCCTATTTAGGAGCGGAAAAATCCGTTTTAAACGGATATTTCCTCATATGCGATTTTTCGGATGATGTAGAAATTTATAACACCAGAATAAAATGCAAATAAAAAAAAAATGACTGTACCTAAAAGTAAAGTTGTTCTCCCTGACAAATTCTTAGAAATTCACACGTCAGTGTGCACAAGTATTTCTTTCAAATGAATGAATGGAGATTCGTACCCTACTCCGGGCGATGGAAAAGAATTAGCAAATATTTTAGAGAGGGCACAGTCGGACAGATAGATAGAGCTTTAGGTAATAATAGAGTTGGCAAAAATGTTGAAATGTGAAAGGTTTCATTGAATGGAATATCGGTAACCGCAATATATTGTTATACAAACAGTGCAAGATGTTTCCGGAGGCAAAAAGAACTATGTCAGTCACCAAAGAAAGATTTCCGAAAGAAATTAGATAATAAGAGGATGATTTATGTGTTTGGTATACTTTCCAAAGAATATTATTCCAGTGAAATCATATATATTCGAAATAACTAACCTTTTTCGGAATAATTGTCGTAACATTTTAAACATATATATATGAAATTTTAAGATTATGATTAGAAATGTAAAAAACGGATATAATTTTTTTACTAAAAAGAAAGATTAAAAATAATATTACCATTACCACTAAAATAAATATTACCATTACTACTAAAATAATTATTACCATTACCATCATTATCATTTGAGCGTTTGTTATCTCACTAATTACGGCAATGGTAATATTAACCGTTTTATACAAAGAAATATTTAGCATTCATTGACCGGGCACCCAGTACTTTTTCGGTTGGAATTTATAAAATCGTTCTCTTAAAACACTTTTTTTTTAGGAAAACATGTTTCAGAACTGCAGTAATATTTAACGCCCTTTCATGGTGTTTTCTTCCGAACTTTCTAAATGAAATGGTGTGGTATGTTAACATCTTCATTATGTGATTATTTTCTCTTCGAGTTACACGCGTTATCCATTTTAGTTGTTGCTGTTGTTGGTAGTCCTCAAGGAAATATATATATTTTCTATTAGTATAAATCTTATTATTTTTACTTAGTGGGTGTAGTTAATGACTACCAGACCAGATACAGAAATTCCATTGAAGAATAATTGTAACCGCGGCCGGAATTGACCAAATTATCCATTATTCCATCTGGGAAACATATGTTGGCCATAGAGCGTGCTGAGTGGGCGACACTAGGATGACATATTTAAAGAATGCACATTTCTCGTTGGAGCGTCAACGAAGCTGTATCGTCTTTCAATCTCAGACTCAGACGTAAACAACAATACTTTTTATATTGATTTTTTTATGCCACATTATTTCATATTACCATGAAAGCTATTTGATTTGGACACGCATATTTAAGTTATGACATTTTTTAAAAATTTTCTTAAACACTGAACAAACACACACAAACACACACACACACATAAAACACACACACACACATACGCGCGCATACACACATATACATATATATTTATATATATAAACATGTACACGAACAAATTCTCAGAAGTAATCTTTAGAAAAATACAATATGTATGAAGGAAAACACAACACAAATAATGCATACAGTTTTCCCTATTGTCTTTTCCTTTATACTAAAAAAGAAACACACATACACACACACACACACACACACACACACACATATATATATATATATATATATATATATATATATATATATATATATATATATATATGTATGTATGTATGTATGTATTCCGGTTGTGACGTATAATTTTCGGCATTTTATAATTTAATTTCGCGTATGCGCGTTTTTTTATGATTTTGTCTGTTAAACAATATAGTATGGTGAGATGGGCACTGTCTCTGAGAAAAAGAGCACCATGACGAAGTTTTCGAATAGTGCGCTTTATAACCAAGTATTTGTCTGTCAATCTGAGTGCAGATCTGAGTGCAGAGGAATCGGAAAGAGTTGGATGAGTCTACTGGTGATTCCAATGGTTCCGCACCCTGGAAGATTCATTCTTATCGTCCTGGTAAGAACATCCAAATGATTTAATGAGAGCCGCAAACTCAACAAGGAGACAATCGTCAAGTAGCCTGAGGATGTGGTGCTCCCCTGCGTCAACAGAGTATCTTTTGGAAGACCCTATGTCTAGCATCAGGGATATCACCATGTTACAAAAGCAGGAGAATATAGCCTTAAGTGTCAGGCAACTACTGAGACCACATCATCCTTTACATCTGACCACCAAACTTCCCAGAATGCAACCCCATTGATTATTATGTGTAGGCGAAGTTGAGCGAAAGGCATGCAAAACTCTTTTTAACACTAAAGATAAAAAGACAAGGAATATGGTAGCGTTCAACAAGAGATTAAGGAGACTTTATAGTCGTCTGTATGCTGTGGTTTAATCCAATGTCGATTTTTTGAATGAATCTATTCTTTAGTATTTCAAGATAATTTTGTGTAATTTTGCTAAGTATATCTGTTAGAAGGAGATGTCACGGTTATTTTCAATTTTGCGTAATAATTTAAACGACAGTTTATACATCGCAAGCAATACATAAAATATATATATATATATATATATATATATATATATATATATATATATATTCATATATCTTCATATATATCTTGATTCCATATAGTAGAATTGATAAAATTAATTTCGAGAAATATTTTTGTTCCAAATTTATCATGACGGACATAATTTAGAAAATTGTTTATACAAACTTCAATCTGTGTGTGCGTGTATATATATATATATATATATATATATATATATATATATATATATATATATATATATATATATATATATCAAAATGAGATGACAGAGTTATTTTCATTTTTGTGCAATGTAGAGAACGATTTATCCATCGCACCTTGTGTATATTTCTCATTTATGTCTTTCCCCAAATAGGTGAAATGGAAATAATACATGACGGATGTTGTTGTGACATTAATGGAAGTTAGTAAGATTGTCATGCGTAATGTCATTTGCTATCCTGTCATTTTAATCTCGTTTATAAACCAGTCAGTGATAAGGGGTAAAAATAAGTAATAACAGCGTGCAGAAGCGATACAGAAAAACGCTTCATATCACTAGTTTGTAACTAAATATATCTGTGTGTGTGTGTGTGTGTGTGTGTGTGTGTGTGTGTGTGTGTGTGTGTGTGTGTGTGTGTGTGTGTGTGTGTGTGTGTGTGTGTGTGTGTGTGTGTGTGAAAAAAAGTGGGTTAATGTTGTAAGCTAGGGAGCGTTACTGCATGGAATGATCACACGAAGGTTGGTACTTAAGACAAGAACAACACATACACGTCGGCGGCGCGTAGAAGTAGTCAAGTGAATTCCACAATGAATCTCCTACTGCCGAACACCTACCAACCGCCCCACGGAGTCAGATGTGGCACAAGGCCGAATTTTATGTGGGGTATCCTAGCCCTTAGGCTCGGCCAAAAATTTCCGAGACTAGACTCTGCTCTTCGACATAGTCTCGTCCTGGGATCCGCCCTGTCCGGAGTAAAACCATTTGAACAGCACAGCTGGAGACGAATCCCCAAAGGCAGAATATCTACCAATAGCCCCACGCCGTCAGATGTGGCACAAGGTCAAATTTAATGCTGGATATCCGAGCCCGTAGGCTCCGCCAAAAATTCCCCGTATAAAACGGGGTCTGGGACGAATCATCAACTGAAGGATATTTGCTAACCGCCCGACGCGGTAAGATGTGGCACAAGGTCGAATTTAACGTGGGGTGTTCGTGCCCGTAGGCTCGGGCAAAATTTCCTAGTAGACCCCGTAAAAACGGGGTCGGGTATCTGTCTACCACCCGAGACGGATAGTTGTCTACCAGCACAGACGGAGACGAGATTCCAACTGAAGACCAACATACAGTATTTACTATTGTATTTATGAGAATAGGGACATACCCGTTATCGTCAGTAGGTATGCCAAAACAGTTGAATTATGTAAAATGCAAATTAAAATCTACAATTTTTTTTCCATTCAAAATTACCAACGTCGAATCGAGTTTGACACATATTCCCATCATTCTCTATGCACTACAGAGACGATTTTGCCGGGATCCTGTCCGAATTACCGATGATGGCCGGGACGATATCCGTCTGAACCAATGTTTTTTTATATATAAAAAGAACGAAGTCAGTCGGAGTTGTGCAATTAATGTAAGATATTATGTATATTTCTTAATATCAGTCATTTGTGTGCCAGAGTGATGAAGTAGTTTGAATTTCTTTCTACGGTAGACCAGTTGTCATCAAAGCTATAGAACCCGGTCTGTATTGCTATTTACTCATAGCAGGGGGAAGAAGATTCATACTTTTCCCAAAGGTATCAGTACATAATAGAATGTAATGGATTTTGCTGGAATTCGAATTCGGCTCTCGGATTACTTAATCCGAGCCGCTATCTATTACTTCACTGTATATATTAAATAGCTCTGATCCTTAACAATGGGCACATTTTTTATACACTCTAGAGTATTTATATTTATTTGCATAAGATCGCTCGCTCGTATACCTAAATATATTATCTGCATGTGTGAGTGTGTGTGCGTGTGTGTGCATGTATGCGTGCCTGTGTCTGTGTGTATTTTTCAAGCATGTCCACACATTGATGAATACTGTATATTGAAAAAGCAAAATAATTTTTATGGAGGTAATGATGTAGGTAAAATAAATGTGACAGTAAAGAACTGAAAATTCTCGAAGTTTTATTTGAGAATGACGTTATTTAAACGTAATCATCGGTAAAGTTGTTATTCTACATTAAAGCAAATACATATCGACATAGACAGAGGTTAATTAATCATCAAATACCAATCGATCTCTAATAAGATTATATGCGAAATTAATGTTTACTTAATTAATTTAGATATATGATTGTTATTATAATATATAAAGTTTAATTGGTAATGAAGTTTTAATTAATTTAGAAATATGATTGTAATTATAATATTTAAAGTTTAATTAGTACAATTGCTTACCTGTACGAGTTAGTTACGTCATAGTGTAATGATCAATAATATGTTAAACCCTGTGTAATTTGTGCAAACACTCTGCAATGCTAAAGAAGTTTAAGAAAATGTGTCGATTTAAAACGGATAAATTACAAACAGTGTCTCGCATCTCTTACAGAAATTAACGTTTACAGTTCCGAATATTATTTTTGTTAACTGACTCTTGTTATTGGACTCTCGATTAATTTATGCTCCATTTATGGAAATATGAACACCATGATTTTTTTTGTTATTTTTTTTAATACTGTGAATAACAGCACAGAGGTTGAAATCTTCAGCTAGAATTTTTAACTCGTGACAAATTTTGGATATTTCGTATGGTATTGTTGGAGTTCTGCATGCACGGTCGTATATGATGTTTACTCTCGTCAAATCTGTTGTTTTAATATTAAAATTATATAAAAAAATTCTTCACTTATCACAGGAGAAATGAGAATTCTGCTCTGATACGAATATGAATATGCAAGAATTGCAATCATTGGATAATCAGAATGCCTGTTTATTAATCTCGCTTGGAGAAACAGGCAGCGATTCTTTTAGATTATACGTAATAAACACGCATAAAAGGCTTGATGTTTCCAAGCAGATCTGTTACTTTAAATAAAAAAGAAACAAATGACACAGTGTAATTTGTTAGTTTTGGTTTGTTAGATCTTACTGAGAACATGTTCAAAACAAGATTATATCGTCATCATAATTTGTATAATTATCATGACTGGATGTTGTCGAAGGGTCTTCGTTCACGAGAATAATTTACCAGTTTTTTCATAATTCCAAGGTGAACTCCGACGAGATATTTATTCATGCTTAGCGTGTATTGAACAAGTAGACCAAGAATTCTCCAATGTCATGCAAATTTAAGGCACACCTTTCTTTTGATTAAACTGTGGTAACTCTCCACTCTGGCGCTTAAATTTAGTATACAGATAACTTTGGAGTTTCTTTGTCATCAATACACTGACAACGTACATAAATACGGAGCCTAGGATGTCACATCGTGCTAACTGACCGTTGATTCTACAAGAAGGTTCAGCCGCCTTTGGTCGGGTCTTGTTCTGACTCCTGCTTGGTGTCTAGGCACTCTTATCACCGGAGAATTCTGCAGAGGTACTAGTTTAATTGCCGATGGCCTGAACACACTTTAACCTACCAGTCACACCAGTAGAATGTTCTGAAAATAAAAAACATGCATAAAATCAAATAAAGCAACAATGATCTGGCAGCTAATCTTCAAGCAATTCGAAGAATAATATTGACTTTAAGCACACACACACATTTAGCAATCAAGATTGCATAACATAAATCTATTATCATGTTTAGATCTTTTCTGCTCACTTATACAATTAGTAACACAGAACAGGGAACGAAGTGTAAATCTCATCGAAACGGTGGTGATTTTTATTAAAACAAATAGCTTGGAAGTTTTACGATTTCTTAAACAGGATAAACATTGTTGTAACCGGCGAAATACGATTTCAAGACGAAAAATGTCTTACCCCAAAATAAATGGACGGCTTAATTGGATTCAAGGGATATATACTCAGCACGTTGGTATTGATCTATGGAAAATCTGTTAAATAAGTGTCAGGAACGTTATGTAAATGTTTATACTTGCCGATTCATTATGAGAAATCTATAAACTATATCAGTCTTAGAATGTTATGATATTAGAGTAGTGTTATGGAGTCCTCCCCTTTTCATATAAGTGGACTCTACCAGTGTTACTTGGAGTGTTGCCGTTAAATACACAGAGTTAGACAGTCAGTGAGGGAGGACATACGGAGCGAGAGAGAGAATATACGAACGGAGATAGTGTGAGGTAACCTCTTGTAGAAGTCAGTTACAAGCACATAGACTCTAAGGAAGTCCTACTTCGAGATTGTATATATCTATCTGTATTTGCTACTAACCGCGTTCCTGGATTTACTAACAGTATTACTCTTTGTATGATTGTGTAAATATATTTTATTTCTTATATTTGATTATTGCGTTTGTCATTCCTTGGAGACCGAATTCATCTCGGAATCCACAACAAGTAGGATTTTGCGAAATCGGAGAGGAAATATTAATGAGAAAGTAAGTGTAATTTTCGCTCTATTAAAAATTAAAAAGAAAAGATTTAAAGAGATGAGCCAAGTTGCAAGCATACGTCAAAATACAAGATTGTAATTATGAAATGGACAAAGTCCGACAATTATTTAAAGACATTTTATGTTTATACATTCTTTTCATAGATACAAATATTTAAGTAAATGCTCTGTTTATAATGTGTGACGTCTTTTGTTTACATTTTATACGCCATGCGCAGATGTAAATGTACGTGAGACATTCATGGATGATTGAAGTTTAAAACCAGCAAATTCAACATTGCTAACCGAACGATCCTCTGCGGCCGAATCGGTTAAAAGGCACGTCAGGCTATATGACGGTTCCATACAGGTTCGAATCCGGTCGGAGAACGAATATTTTCTGGGACATTCAGGGCTGTAAATGTTTTTTTTATAAACATAGCATTTAATTAAATATTTTTATCTATAAAAAGAATGTATGAACATAAAATGTCTTTAAATGATTGTAATTCTATATAATTATGACTTCTTGGTTGTTATTTGTCAAAACCCATAGAAATAATTTATGGGGATCTGCAATGTATCACGTAGAAACAAATTACTGATTCTGCGTGAATGACTATAGAGCAACAAATGAAAGAATACAGATGGACTGATTGTCTGCTTAGGTGACGTCACAAGGATGATTAAAGTAATGTCAAGGAAAAGTGTCTCATTTGAACTGAATTATAAGCAACCATTGAAGATTGGATTACAGTAGCTAGAACAGAGGAATATAACTAATTCTTCCGCGTAAAATAGGCATTAAAACCCCAAATATAGATGATTATCAATTAAAATATTACCCTGAATCCTGTAAACCTCATAAGAGTGTCAGCCGTTCTGGGAGAGATAACATTCAACGGTTGGTGGAGAATGGATTGATCGGTTTGATTTTTTTATGGCATATCAAAATTCTACAGGTTATTTAAAGCCAGAAAATATTATTTTTAGATTTCTTTGGAGATAATAATGTTTTACTGATACAAGAAGTACTAATTAACCCATAGACAGAAGAAGAAAAGGATGTTGGTTCATTTCCTGGGTGTATTTATGCTTGAGTGAATAGAATGAGAACTACTGGAAGTAGAACGCGGATCTCTTATTTGCAATTTAAATCTGACATCCGTTACACAAGCCTCATATCCAAGCTTACAGCAACTGGTGTCCCCAAGTGGTCACCGATTTCGATACAGCTCAGGCTTGACGTTGCGTAACTTTAGTGATCTTACGAAAACCTATGTTTCAGCGTGCTAGGATCAACTTATAGAGCAATGGAAATAGCCATTTGGAAAGAGATTGTATAGCGCTGAACAATGTCAACAGAGTGTCTATGGAAATGAAAAGAAAATTATGATACATATTATTAAATTCTTGAAATTAGAAAGTGAGTTATGAATAGCGTCTCCAATTAAGAAAATGGAGAGCTGATTTCGAATTCCAGCCAGATCTATTACATTCGCTTACATGCAAATATCCTTGGGAATTGAATGAATTCTCCTCTTGTCCATCCTCCAGCTATTGGTAAATAGAAGGAGAGACCGAGTTCTATAGACTTGGATGAAAGAAAGAAATGGCAGCCTAATGCGAGAAAAATCTGCCTCGCCAGTCATGTATCGAAAGAAACATGATAACCTAAGTGTGTATGACGCATAGCACATAACTGATTGAAACCTTGTTTGTCTTTGGAGTTTTCTGAAAGAAGTAAAAAATGTTCTTTATCCGTCTATCACTTTTCAGATTAAATTTAAATCTCAAATTTGCTATATGGCTATAATTACTAAACTTGAAATTCAGGATATTTCCTTCGAAAAGCCAACGTTGTTAAGTTTTAAATATGAACTGAAACGACCGAAATCCATCTTACGCATATATGTGTTGCCATCATTCAGCATATAAATCTTCTGATTGGAAAAAAAATGTTTTTATACATCATTAAAACATGAATATATCAATAAATCATGTACGGACACATATGCCATAAAAATATTTTATACAGAGATAAGAAATGACGCATATATATATATATATATATATATATATATATATATATATATATATATATATATATATATATATATATATATATATATATATATATATATATATATATATATATATATAATTATTTATTTAAAAATATGATTCCAAATCGCTACATAAGAGGTCTCATGTTTCAAAACAAAGAGAAAACTTCAATATAATCCTTTAAATTAAATTGAGTTGAAATTAAAAAAGGGCTCCGTTCCATCTTCAAGCGAATTTTTGTTGGAATAACGTATATCTGAAATTTACTTGTTTTAAAAGTTGAAATCAAAATCACCATGGTAACAGCTAGGGCGAATTGTCTAAAATGGGTAGGCGAGTGTAGGGTGTTAATGATCAGTAGCAGTATAGAGATACTTTCAAGGTGTCAAGTCGGGGAAGGTGAGGGTGTCAAAAATGAAACGAAGATGTATTAAGCTTTCGTCAAGTTGGCTTGTCTATGGAGATTTATTTATTTATTTTATTTTATTTTATTTTTATTATGAAAGGAATTCTGCATATAAAAAAAAGACTTTCGTAACGTTTGTTTTGACGGCTTCATAAAGGGTTATCTTTTATGTAAGGTGTTTAAACTACTAATTTGGGCTATGGATTATGAAGGGTGTTATGTTGTATGCAAGTTTGTAGTTAATAATTTCTACTATGAATCTGATGATTGGGTTATTTGTTAAACAAGTTATATAATTTTTTTTTATTTCAAACCAAAAATCTGATGATGCCTACAAAAAACCGTTAACTCGTGTCTATTATTTAATAGATTATTATTATTCAAGTTTAATAATGTGCAATTTTCATGGAGGCACAAAGGGCATGGGTCATCCCAAGCTTTACATATTCTAGCCTTGTCAATAATTTTCCATTTAACTTTTGGTGTCTTATTTGTTTTCTTCAAGTGCCAAAAATATTTTGATAGTGAAGTCTGGTTTCTTTTGTTTATATTATTAAAGAGCACTTATGCCGCCTCCATCTATCTTTAAAATTATTCTTCGTGGACCCAATAATAATTATATTTATGCTCTACTTTTGTATCGAGCACTATTTTTTAAAATAATAACAAAAAATACTAAGGAACTTGGGACTATTTACCTAACCAGTTCCTTCCTATTTTCTATATATCTTCACATATATATATATATATATATATATATATATATATATATATATATATATATATATATATATATATATAAGGTGAATTTTTTAACATGATGATCTACACATATAGCCACGCAAATATATATATACATATCTGTTGATCTGTCTGACTACCATCTTATAATCTAAATGATATGTATCACGTAGTATGAAATAATGTTTGATTAAAAAAATTTAAACACGCACACACATCATACACACACACGTGTGTGCGTGTGTGCGTGCGTGCTATATATGTATTAACCTAAGCACTAATTTGAAAGTTATATTTTTCCTTAACACTCAAAATAACACACCCAATGAACACACGCACGCACACACACACACACACACACACACACACACACACACAAACATATATATATATATATATATATATATATATATATATATATATATATATAAATTAATATTATATATTAATAATTAAAATAGTATTTTTATGTTAGCATGTAATAATGTCAGAGTAGCAAAAAATGTCATCTATATAAAAAGAGATAGATAGATAGATAGATAGATATGTGTTTGTATGTGTGTGTGCCTGTGTGTCTTTGTATGAATGTAATATATGCAGAAAACGAGGTACGTATACTACTTCGTATCAGTAACGTACATGATACATCATATCAACAAGATGAAATGAGTTGCTTTAACGGTGGTTTGCATTACCGTTGCGAATGGAACCCAAACAAATCCTTATGATGATTAAAATATTTTCATTTTGGAAGAAGTATATTTTGCACACCATATAAACCATTACAAAATTGATTGAAGGCTATTTTTGTGAACAGCTACCAGTTTTGCTTTATCGAAGGTATCGGACTTATTCTGAAGACAAGAGTGAATAGATGTATAATCATCATGAATACAGAGTTCAGAACTGATGACATCGGTAAGGTTGTTGATGAAGACAACATATTTCGAAGGACAGAGACCAGAGTGACCACCGCTTTAAAGAGAAAGTATATAGAACAGTGGCACTTCAAAATATCTTTCATTACACAGCATAATATACACAGATAATTGACAAATAACACCATAGACCCTCAGCTTTTGAAAAAGCCCAACACGACAAATCTTGACAGAAGCTTTCGTTAACTCTAAAGCGATAGCCCGAGTTTTGCGCTTTTTCTTTTTATTGTTTATTTAAAAGCATGATAGACAAATTCACTCATAACAATTAACACATCATCGCTTGACTTTTGGAAGGGAAAGCCATACAAAATATTAAATGGTTTCAGTCGTGAAATATTTCCAAGGTGGGATTTAACAGAATGTCAATGACATGTTTCCTTCCTAGACTAGAGTTATTCTGTATTTATATATCATCTACATTGCCAAATGTGATAATAAACGTTAACGACAATGTTCTAATAAAGCTATTAACATTTGGAATTGGTGTTTGAAATAGCTTGCAAATGATTTTCTATATTCTCTATCTATTGTAGAGTCGAAACATTTAATAAAATCTTTTTCATTATATCAGTTCTCCTATAAACGAGGACTGAAATGGTTATATCTTTAGTCCAGGTGGGCAATACACTATATTATAAAATCTATTTACATTTAATTTTAAAAGCAGTCAATAACGTTGTAACAGATGAAAAGATAACGCTACACGCTTCATGAATTATTCATTATTGTTTTGTTGCCTACGGACACATTTAAAAGTGACTTTTTCAGCAAATAATATTATTTCATGCGCAAATTGAATAAAATAAATTTTTTGCTATATATTATCAACATGATTTCTTTAATTCTTCTGTTTTCAGTTCTATATATGAGTGATAAATTAAACATTTCCCGAAGAAAATATTAACTAAAAAAACACATAGCACAGATATGAACATATTCATCACACTTTTCTTTATGCCTACTTGCATGATCACACGAAGTACACATAATTCAAAGTGTTTAGTCCAATGAATGTAATATATATATATATATATATATATATATATATATATATATATATATATATATATATATATATTGTTGTGGATTCACTTAATAAATAAACAACGCCAGTAATTGTGATAGAAAAATAACCGTATTAAACGTAAGAATACAGACTTGAAGTGAAGATTAGTAGTCCAGGAATACGGATTAGTAGAATGTATATGTACAAGTAAGTAAAGATGTAATAATCTCTCTCTCTCTCTCTCTCTCTCTTCTCTCTCTCTCTCTCTCTCTCTCTCTCTCTGAGAATACCCTGTGTCTGTTTCCGTATATCTCAACGTATCTCAACAGCAGGTATTCTCTCTGTCAGTATGAGTATACTCCGTCTTATGCAAAAAGGAGAAGCGCCACAACACATACACACATATATAGAGATAGATAGATAGTTTTATTTATTTATTATCATGGTTACTACACCTAAAATCACAAAGAAGATTGTTATTATTGACTAACACATTTTGATATTATGTTTTCTTTTCTATCGTCATTAAGGCTGTATTTACTGTTAAAATATCAATAATTATTATTAACATATTAATAATAATTAATATCAAAGTTATTATCATTATCAACATAACCAACATCCTCAATAATACACAAGCAGTCAGTGCTGAAAATAAAAACATCATCCTCACCATGCTCACAAACAGAACCAAACCTATCCAAAATGGGGGTGTATGACCCCGATCAATAGGAGTGTATGCGCGCGTCTACATGCGTGTATGTGTGTGTGAAAAAGTGTAAGTTTGTCTGCCGACTCAAGCGATAGATCTGAGAAGCGTCAAGAATTATGAAGTCTTTATGCAAACCACATATATATTGTGAATGCAACATTTTAGATTACTTACAAGACGACGAACATGTAGAGGATTAAATAAAATTATCACCCTCCAAAAATCTTTAAAAAAAACCTTACTTCTGATGAAAAATGCCTCCAAATGTTTTATCGTTAGTGTGTCAGCGAGGGAAATCTTGCTTACTATAAATAAATGTTATCGTCATTTTTGTTTTGAAAATTCTTGCAAAAAACAAATAATTCTCGGATTTTAAAACTTTTAATAAGCAAAACACTTTGCTGTCTTTCAAAAACTAGATTGTGTTAATTCCACGTGCCATGGATAAAGCCGGTGGCTGAGGGATCCTAAAAGTGACTTGATCAAAAGAGTTGCGAATTCAATAACTGTCCACAGCAGAAGAATGGTGAAATTTGCTAAAAAGGCATGCCACATGGTTCTGTAAAGAAAATTAACTTCGATGACTAAATAAAGAGTTCGGTTCAAAATTCCAACTAATATCCTCTGAAGAATGCCAGAGCGTATAACGACCGAAACGTCGTGATGATGACCATAAAGAGGAAGACAACAATCTGAATGATGTAAATAATGTTAAAATAAACAGACAAAACCTGGAAAATGTGATAAAACATCGAACTGACTAGCGCCTTTAGGTTTTGACTTCAATCTCCACTTTGTATATATATATATATATATATATATATATATATATATATATATATATATATATATATATATATATATATATATATATATATATATATATATATATATATATATATATATATATATATATATATATATATATATATATATATATATTGAGTCACTGTCGGTTACTGGGGGTGTTTCTAAAAATAAATACGCTAAAACCCACCCTCATCCTTGCAGTGCCCACGGCTTAATGGTTAGAATCTCCGACTGACACCAATTCTGTCGGGTTTCGATCCTAGCTAGAGGCAATCGGATGTCTAGCCACACTGATGAGCTGCGAAACAGCCTGTCTGTGGATAACGTTATATATATATATATTTATGTGTGTGTGTGTGTGTGATAGAGTGTGCGTGCGGTGCTAATCATTAAAGACACCAGTCTCTTGTTTACGAAAAGGATATATTTTAAATTCTGCTGTTTAAATTGCCATTTATTCTTTCTCTTCTGTTTCTTTCTAAACGCTTCAAAGCAAGTGAATTAACTCATTGCAGCATCTC
The DNA here is from genome assembly GCA_903632075.3 of Acanthosepion pharaonis. Classification (NCBI taxonomy): domain Eukaryota; kingdom Metazoa; phylum Mollusca; class Cephalopoda; order Sepiida; family Sepiidae; genus Acanthosepion; species Acanthosepion pharaonis. Next base: position 960,860 of record CAHIKZ030000023.1, read on the forward strand.
TAATTATCGTGTACTTTTATGTGTTCACACTTTTTCTACATCTATATATGTATTATTCGTGTAAGTTTTTTTTTTTTTTTTTTTACTCGAATTTCCCCGAGAAAGACAATAAAACAACTAAGACATAAGCGATTACTTGTTGTGAAATAATTAAAAAACAGAAATCTTTATGACGGAGCAAGAAAACTAGAAGAGTAGTCAGAAAAAAAAACATTAGAAAGAGATTGATTTTTTTTATTTACATTTATAAAGTTAGACGGAAAGCATGGAGCCGGAATAGCATTCCACTGGCAAAAATTGCGTGGAAAGAAAATGTTAACATATACCTCACGGTTACATTAAGCTAAAATCAACTGTAAATTTTTAGACCTTATTTTCAAATTAGTAATGTTCTTACATCACTAAAATCTAGGTACCATAGTGAAGACGCCATCCAAAGAATTACCATAAATAAATATTTAAAGAAAAAGCCCACTACGTTGGTCAGAATGTGACTGAAGACGAGGCGCCAGATCAGGCCGATATTATTCCTGTTTCTCTTTTAGATTTCTTCAAGAATATCAAAATATATAGCACGGTTACCGTACCATATGTGGCAGCAATATTCTCAGCATGATGAATGGTAGCCTTATATTAGGACATCCCATAAATTTTGAATAAAGAAAACAAATGATCAAATGTTACATTTGATTACAAATTCAATCAACAGTGTATTTTCCCTGATTATCTATGACTTCCTTCCATCTATTAACACGCTTACTAATTCCATTACTGTAAAATTGTTTTGGCTTAGATTCGACAAAATCACAAACGTCAGTTTTAACCTCTTCCTATATTACAAAAGCTGTCTGTTCCAGATGATTCTGTAAGTTATGAAACAATTGATAGTCTGAAGGAGCAAGATCGGGAGAATTAGGTGGATGAAGAATTTTCTCCCAACCAAGTTCTTCGATCTTTTGTGACGTGATTCTTACTGTGTGTGGTCGCTCATTGTCCTGATGAAACAACACCTCTTTTCGATTCACTAGAGCAGGTTTTTTTTTCCTCAAAGCTTGGTTCAAACGCTCTAATTGCTGACAGTATATTTCAGCATTAATTGTTGCATTAGGTGGTAAGAATTCAAAGTGGATTATTCCTTGGCGATCCCACCAGTTTGAAAGAAGAACCTTTTGCCCATGAAGTTCCCTTCTCGGCTGTGGCTGGGGTCCTTCCCCTTTACCTAGCTACTGTTTACGACGCTTAACATTTCCATAACAGATCCATTTTTCGCCGCCAGTCAAAAGTCTATCCAAAAAAGGTGAAACAAGTTGGCAAGAATGGAGAGAAGAGCAGATGTCAACCTGAGATTTGAGGTTGTTTTCAGACAATTCATGAGGCAACCATTTTCCAAGTCAATTTCCATTTTCCACTGTCAATTCCTCAACTGATAAAGCAGGATTTTCTCCAAACGCTGCTTCAAGAAGCTTTTCATCAAACTCAACTGACGTCCAGTTCGATCTTCATCTTCAAGGGTGAAATTTCCACCTCTGAATTTTGCAAACCATCTTTTGCAAGTTCTTTTATTCACATTCCTCTCCATAAACTGAATAAATGTTTCTAGCCGCTTCGGCTGCTGAGTTCCTTTCTTGAACTCATAAAGCATTATGTGCCTCAAATGATTCTTGGGTATTTCCATGTTAGCAGGGTTTTAATCAAATAAAATTTAATTTTATTGTTCTCTGAAATAAAATTTGATCAGGTTAAATGCATCTAAACATAAAAATAATGTTCAGCTCCATCAGACATTATAAAATACTCTTTAAATTTCGTTCATTTTAACAAAAAGTTAAAATTCGGACAGAACTTATGGGATGACCTGATAGATATGTAAGATAGAATCTGAAGATATTTACAGAAATAGTTCCTAATTGTCGGATTATAAAAATCGTCGATAATCTCAAATTATTTTTGCATATCTAAATAGTATTCTTTGTCCGCTTTTATATATTTACCTTATTTTACACAACTTTTCTTTATTGGCAAGGGCTGATTAATCTGATGCAAATTTGGAATTTCACACCGAAAATAATAATCTCTATATTTTTGGTATATCTATTCCGTCCTGATACTTCTACATCTGTTTAGATTTCCGAAATGTAATTATTTACATCGTTCGAACTGCTCCCCTCATCTTTATTTAAATATTCACGACGTTTCGGCCCTTGTTTGTTCCCTCCTTCATCGTGTTAAATTTGGAAATTCGAACGGAATATAATTGCCTCAATATTTTTAGTATTTTGTGAAATGAGGAATTGTAACTATTTCCACTATTTAAAATATTTTGAAATTCCAAATATCACCTGAAGAAGGCCGGAGCGTACAAAGGCCGAAACGACGTGAATATGGAAATAAAGATGAGGACAACAGTCCGAACAATACGAACGGTGTAAATTAGTCTGCACGCCTTTAATAATCTGAGAGTACCCTTTTTTGAATTCCATCGGGCTTTGTCAGTCATAGGATAATATTTTTGGTTGACATTCTGTTGAATCTGTTGCTAGGCATGAAGCTAGGCAAGTTCGTTCACAGTTCACCTTAGATAATTATTCATACCAGAACCTACCTTGAAGATATTCAAATTTACTCATCGTTTATGCATTGAATATTGCTTACAAATCTGTCCTGGTGCATCTGCTATGCATTTAGAGATTCTTGATAAAATATTAAGAAGAATCTGCAATATTATAGGCCATGCCCTGCTTTAGTCACTTTCCGACTGCAGTAACGTAAGTTCCCACTATCTTTTCTATATATAGTCCCATGATAATTGTTCTTATGAGCTTTCCTGTTTCGTATCTCAGTTATCATTTTACGGTTAAAATGACCTGATAATAGATGATTTCTTATTCTGTCTATATATGGTTGATATATAAATTTGAAGGATTGACTCGCGAGAAAAAAACTTTCTGGCGCGTCACAGAGAACCTTTCCTTGCGGCAGATGAAGCTTTTCTCGCCCCAGTACATCCTTCAAATTTATAAATCACCCATTCGATCTTGCATGGAATACTGCTGTCATATATTACTTGGTGCCCCCTCTGTTCGATTTTGGGTTCCCGACAAAATTCAGAGATGGATATGCAATGATGCTGCCCCTGATCTAGCATCTCATTTACAGTCATTCTTTAATAGACGTGCTGTCACCTCCCTCTGCCTTTTTTTACAAATAGTTTCACGGTAACTGCTCCGGCGAGCTATTTTCGAAAGTTCCGAAACTGCATCTCAGTCTCACGCTTTCACTATCGTAACGGTTAAATGTATCCGTCTGTTCTACTCCAGTAGCTTCATGTCTCGCACTTCCTTTCTTTGCAACTCCCTTCCACTTACTTGCTTCCATGATAGGTATAATCTCTAACTATTCAAATGCAATATCAATCGACATCTCCGGATGCCGTGATGTATTCATTTTCCTTCTCTGCATTCTTTGCTCTTTAGCGGCTCTTAACTCTTGCTCACCCTCACGTAAACCTATGCATGCTAGTGGCACTCCCACCTTGTTTGGAATGAAAAACTTTAAAAAGATACATTTTTTTTTATTTCTATCTTACATTTAACCTGTAGAAGCCTGTTCTGGTTTCTTGATTTCCAGTCAAATTTGATCTTTAAAAAAAATTAAATGCAATTTCAATACCTACCTTCTGTTTTCCTCATTCCTGTCCTTTTACTGTTATTTCTGCGTGCTCTTTTTGTTCTTCTAATATTCTTTCAAACACAGTACCCCCTAGAGTTTTAGTTTTCGGTTTGATTAGCCTGAACTTATTAAAAACTGTGAGTCATACATAGATTCTCTTAAATGTTCATACCCATGATACCGCCGAGCAGTGAAATCATCATATGTACATGTTTAACACCCCTTCTCTACTACGACAATTTTGCGCACACCCAGATATTAATATATTATTGAAAACCGCCAAACTGGTCACAAAGGCATATCTAACCAAAAAGGATCAGGATATGTAATCACTTGATATGCCATATGCATGCGGTCATTGTGACTGATAGCGTCTTTATTCAGTAATTATATTCTATTTCTCTGATTCGAAAATATATTTTTTTTAAACAGAAATAGTTTTCGTTGGATGAATGTGGTTTTCTATCCATCACAAAGTTTCCCACATAAATGGTGAATCCTTTAAAGATGGAAGACGAATAAAGCATAATGAAAAAGCAAGATATTTAGAATGCTTGATAAGATCACATTTAGGTTTCATTTACTTACAGTTAATTTTCAAAATGCCTCCATGTATCTGCGGTTAAGTAGTTGCTTTTCTTCCCGAAAAATATTCTCAAAATTACTAGAATTCGTTTTATTCAGTTATTTACTTATTGTAAACTACAGAATAAAAATACTTCAAGCAATTTCGAGAAAATTTTCTTTACCGTTTTTATTTTACACAACAACTCAGTTTTATATCTAATCAATTCCCATTAGGCACATTATTAATATATATATATATATATATATATATATATATATATATATATATATATATATATATATATATATATATATCTGTATGTATATATAAAGACATATTTATGTTCATACGTTCTTTTATTGATAAAAATAAAATGTCTTAAAATAATTGTAGAATTTTGTCTATTTCATAATGTGTGATGTCATTTATTTACATTTGGATAGGCATCGAAGTTATGAATGTATGAGAGAAAATCATGGACAACTATATTTTAAAATCAGTAAAACAGACCTTGCTAACCGAAACGGTCCCCTGTTTCTCAATCGGTAAATGCACGTCAGGCTATATGACGGTTCCGTATACGATACATTTTCGATTCCTCTCGGAGGTCGCATATTTCCTATGAAAATTTGTCGGACATTCAGGCCGGTAAATGTATATTATTGACAGAGCATTTACTTAAATTTGAATCGATAAAAAGAACGTATAACCATGAAAATGCCTTAAAATAATTGTTGGACATTGTGCATTTCATAATATATATATATATATATATATATATATATATATATATATATATATATATATATATATATATATATATATTGAATTTCGACAGTGGTAAAATGATTTTTTGCATCGCTGCTCAATATAGGAAATTACCGTAGCAGGTATAAAAAAATCCCAGATTTTTCCCCTCCGAAATCTCGATTGTTTTTTGTTTTTGTTTTTTTTACATTTTTCTCTCGGTGCAGAAGATTGACAAAATTTTAAGCATTGCTTCCTTCTTCTTCAGAGTAGCACATTTCACCATATTCTTTAGTACAGTAAATCTTGACAGTTCCTAAGTTGAAATAAGATCCCAGTGTGCAATTCCTGAAAAGTAAATGGCGCTAATATCAAAGATTATACTTTATTTTATTTTTCAGGCATTTATATCGCATTGAGTTACCGTGCAAAGATGTCCTCCAAAAGAATTCTACTTTCTCACTTAAGTTAAGGAAAACACTTTACTTCTAATAATGGGGATTCTACTTGTGGCTTTAAGTCGTTAAAAATAAAACACACATGTTTTCACCGGAAGAAATGCTACCTTATATTTCTTGAATTTCTGCGAAAGAATGTTATTAGCAATAACTAGTAAAGAGACACAGATTTCTATGACGTGTCTTCAAATATGATTTCTCTTCGACGCATTTTAGCTTAGATCGGTTTATGTTGGATTTAGTTTAAATCTTATACAATAGGGAGACATATATATATTTTGAATGAAGACATAAGATTATAGAAGACAAATGTTGATATTCTGAATGTGATTTGTATTCAATAGACAGCTGCCCTAATAAACGTTATTCTCGAATACGAGTAGCCACACACACACAAATATATATATGTGTGTGTGTGTGTGTGTGTGTTAGACAGTCCGTGCACTCACGTCCGTGTATGTACGTTCATGTCTGTGATTCTAAATGCGCGTTTTCGTGTAAATATTCATGTATGTATATATATATATATATATATATATATATATATATATATATATATATATATATATATATATATAAAAGACAATATATTCTTTGTCATGGGAAATGTTACAATTTTTCTAAAAGCATGTATCTATATCCATAAGTAAAAATATCGTGCGGTTGCGAAATCTTAAGTTCACTAGAAAATATTGTCATGGTGAATTGTATTTTTGATTCCGCTTATGAATGCACATTTCTATCAGAGGATCCAACATAAAAACATACACACAGCTCAGCACACGCACACACACTCACGCACACTGCACGCGTGCACACACACACACACATATATATATATATATATATATATATATATATATATATATATATATATATATATATATGTGTGTGTGTGTGTGTGTGTGTGTGTGGCCTGACGATTGCGTCTAGCATGGAACAGCCAGTCGCCTCTGAGTGTTGACTTCAATATTCACTTATATATCTATATTTCCATACCCTCTTTTATGATATTGAGCATTTTATCCCATGAATATACCACACCTTAAAACCATTTCTTCATTCACACACCCGCACTCACACACATACACACACAGATATATATATATATATATATATATATATATATATATATATAACCCTCCAAACCTACTGCATATGCAAACGGTTTCGTCTTTTCTGTCAAAGACGGTGTTCATTTTATTATAAATTAATGCGTGTTTTATTTTATTTTTTTTTGTATGTATCTAGTTATACGAATAATTTATTTTCCAAACTCGGTCAACACTTTGTGGCCATGTTCATAGTTAATGCTTTTGAATAATGATTTTTTCTTTCTATTGTTAGTGTTCCCGTTAATTTTAATTACTTTTGCATGTAGATGAGGCTCTCTAACACAGAAAGAAATGGCAACATACTGCTGTAAAGTATTCTGCCTCGTCCGTCATGAATTGAAAGAGACCTGATCGCTGAAGCGTGTATCGCCTATGGCACTTAACTGACTGATTTTAATAAAATCAAAATTTGGTGTTGGTGCATTAGCTCTCTGAGTAGCTACATATTATAACCTACCTAATTAAGAACTGAGAAAAAATTGTCAGTGTAACTTATCTGATTTACGAAAAAAAAAAGAAAATGTTTCCCAGGGAGTTTAAAGTGATGAGATGAAAGGGAAAATAAAGAGCCTCCAAGTGTATCATATTATCCCCAAATAATTGACAAATCACAAGAAATGAGAATATGTCTTAGCCCATTTCTAGAGACTTATTCTAAAATCGGCTCTATTGATATAATTCATTTTGAGATCCAATTGTCAATTGGTAATTAACGTTTACATTGTTGTCAAACGCAATATAATAAAAGTTTCTTCTTAATTATATGGCTGATTAGGAATGTGTGGGTATTGTAATTTTTATCGGCGCTTAATTTAGAATATGGAAATATTGCCCAACGTCTCCCATGTCTTTTACTTTCACTTTCTCAGTAACACACATAGAAAGGTAAGGATACATTTTATTCCCTTCCAAGCAGCAAAGGGGATTGTTCTTACTAGCTTGAATGCCAAGCAATCTAGCACATGTTTTCTCAAACATTTTAATCAAGGGCTCATCTAAAAGCAAATGCATATATAACAGCACATTTAGAAAAATGATTAAAGAGAATATATTTAAATGTTATGAAACAAAACCGTATATTATAAAAAAAATACACAGCAATATCCATTTATATTATTTCAATGTTTCTATTCAACCATTTGTGCCAAAGTGTTATTTTTTGTTGCGATTCCTCCAACGTTTGGTCAAATGTACGATAAGCATATCCTCATTTCTTCAGTAGTTCAGAGTAGTCTATCTCTCATTTTATTGTTGCATGTTATTTAGCGTTGAGAAGACTAATTCATATAAATATGTAGAAAATTTCAATACAAATTATAAACACATTTTAGAAAATACGGGATATTCGTTTTGTTTTAAAATCCAAAATGTATCAATAGTTACCATGGAATGTTTTATTTTTGAACTTTCAATCACTAGAAATGATGGCCAATTTCTCTTCTTCACATAGCTGAAGTCCAAAATTAGAAGTAAACATTTGTGTAGGGATTTCTAATCCACATAATTTTCGGCACAGTTAAGAGGATCGCGCGGCACAATAGTGTGCCACAGCACGTCGGTTGAGATTCATTGATCCAGAAGAAAGACTGATATTAAAATTGTGGAGAACTCTTTCTCCATGTTTTTACCAAGGATTTATGTATTTGCACAATAGTAAATAAAAACATTCACTTGAGCGATGTCGCTAATTACTTCTTGAAGTGTTATGAATGATTTTCGAATTTATCTCTGGAAGATGATAAGAATAGTGGCTGAATGATTTACGAGGCAATCTTTCTCATAGATACATCCTTGTTCACAATATCAGGGCACTGGCAACTTTAAAAATAAAAGCAATATTTGAAAAGTCAATATATAAAATCGACGGTCTGAAAGCAGAAAACATATTCCATATGTTTTGTAAAATAAAAGTGAATATTTGTCCCGAATATTTGTAATAAACGAATAAACGATGTGAAAAAACATAATTAAAGTTGAGTGAAGACGTTAATTGTCGTACCTTTTGCATGCAACGAGGTTTTTGTAAGTCTATGATAGACGGGAGATTAAATTATCTAAAATGTGGGGCTGGTTTAAAAGAAAAACAAGCAATACCACGTGTTACATTATGTTGACATTTTTTTTCAAGGAGAACCAACAATTGGTCAGACTATCTCGTGAGTATGGAACTCTGAAAATTATAAATGGCTTTTGTCTAAGTTTTTTTTATATATATGAGGAAAACGGAGCCAAATTGATAGAGTGCCGGAAGAAGTTCGAAAAATCGACATCCTTTTCGCACTCAGATTCGTTAGAGAGCCTAGCACTGACGTGGCGGTAGATAAGTTTCGAAAATGAGATCATGTACATGCGTCTAAAATATATCTGCATAGTCAAAGCCAACATAGTGCTCTATAATATAATCTAATCTATCCTGTGTTAAGAAAAATGCAGGGAAATTATATAATGCTTTTAAATTAAAACTTAAATTGACAATTTGTTTTTTTTAATCAGACGTAAAATATTCGTACTTGAATTGATATCCGGTATCCGTTGCTCAATCATTCGTGAAGAGAGTAATATTATTTCATATGCGCTGATCGTTGTGTGTGTTGGCGGTCATGGCTCAGAACAACTTCTCAACTCACTTTTTGTATTTTTAATACATCACCCAATCCATAATTTTCGATCCATTTACACAAGCTATTAAAGTAGGCTATTCACAGTTCTTAACTCTCTTGCTTCTAGTATGTCATCAGAGTCGTCTTGCCCCATCATCTGTATGTATTTTTTTCTGATTCTAAATAAAGTTGATATTTTTGATCCCACGTTATATAAAACGCACATAAGCCTCAGATATTTTCGATGCTATTCTAGGGGAACACACGTCACTATTGCTCGTAGTTTCCACTTTGTCTGCGAGGATATTTCCAGCATTTACATCCATCGTGTCATATCATCATTTTCCTGCCAAAAATCAAGAGAGTAATTTGCATATAACTATTAATACATTTTTCGGATTGTTCAAGAAAAATGGAGATATGATATAAGAATGTTACTTCAACAAATATATTCATACAGTTTAAGTTATTTAGAATAAAGTTAAAATGGCTGCTATATTTGCAGAATCTCCAAATTATGATTTGAAAGAATTTTCCTTTTTTTTTCTATCTTATATTCGAAAATAGACAAAATATTTAGACCACTTTAAAAGTAAATAATCTATATTTATTTCAGATATAACATATCTTTCAAGTATAGAAACAAAAGAAGTTATCATTTCAGTTTAAATTATTGTTTGAATTGATGAATTACAATTGAAATTTTGATGACACACAGAGGAGAAAGAAGGTAACAGCCAGAAGACATTGATGCATGTGTCGAACTGGGCAACAGCGAAAAAATAATCCGGGATTGGTAGGAAAAACTTACCCAAAAGATTGTTGGGAATGCATGTCAGAGCGGACAAAAAAAAACTTTGATGGAGCTTCGGCAATTTCTTAAAGTGAAATGAAGTTGTGAAGACACATTATCGTCCACACACCTGATGGGATATTGCATATAAAGAGCAAAATATGACTTTTAAGAACGCGCCTTTTGTAAGAATAAAACGAGCCGGCCAGTAAATAAATCACCACTAAATTTATACTTACAAAATTATAATACTTTATATGTTATTAATGTGCAGACAAGTATTTGAAATAGACGTCTCATATTTATTTTAAAATAATTCACAGCGTGATAGGCGTATTGCACACTATTGTGTTTATCGGCAGACGAGTTCCTGAAATCGTTATAAAGGTAACGTTTTTCCAGGAATGGCTTGAACATGCGTCACACTTTTTATGTTAAATCTCCGTTTTATCAGACTTTCTTTACCACTCGCCCACGAAGAACGTCACAAATAAGCAGGGCTCTATTTTCCCATATCCTCTTGCCCACTAGATTATACTTTAAATTGATGACATTGTCATGTCATTCTAAAAATATATCCAATCAATTAAACACACACACACACACACACACACACACACACACACACACATATATATATATATATATATTTAAGTTACGAAGAACTTGGTAAACCCTTCAATTTCTAATCCCATTTTCCTTTCATTTCGTTGTTGGAATTGTTACCTGATGATCCGGAGTCCTTCAAAAAACGATTTTGGGAAATAAATTATTGTAATGGTACCTTAAAAGTGGTCTGTTTTTCATTAAATATATATATATATATATATATATATATATATATATATATATATATATATATATATATATATATGCATGTATGTATGTATGTATGTATGTATGTATGTATGTATGTATGTATAAACAAACCCCAAATAGTACTCAATAGTATAATATAATATATACTCTGTTAAGACAAAATGCAGGGAAATCATATATTGCCTGTAAGTTAAAACATAAACTGACATGATTTTTTTTGTCAAATGTAAAAAATTCGTACTTGAATTAATATCCGGTATATCCGTTTCACAATCAGTCATCAAGATTGTAATATTATTTTATATGCCTTGATCATTGTGTGTGTTGACGGCCATGGCTCAGAACAAATTCTCAACCAAAATATCTTATTTAATACATCAACAAATCCATATTTTCGTTCCAAGCTATTAAGGTAGTTCACAGTTCTCATCTATCTTGCTTTCAATATATCCTCTTAGTGTAAACGTATATATATATATATATATATATATATATATATAGAGAGAGAGAGAGAGCAGAGAGAGAGAGGTAATATTTATGCATATAGTGATGTTTGTGAATATGGAGTTAAGCTGTATAGTTGCATACAAAATATGCATATTTATGGAAACATAAATTGGATCATAAAGGCACAGAAATGTTCTTTTACATAACAAAAACTAATCTCCTGTTGACTACATAAATGAGAACACATATTTTGAAACTTATTTGTAGGAATAGAGTAAACTGCATCTTTGCTTGAAAACCAATCTAGTTGAAGGAACAATTTTAATTCAAAACCCATTTTAGGGTGAGAATAGCAACTTCAGTTTTTTAGAAACTGCACGTTATGGAAAACAGAGCAATGACGCCACGTCTTTAAAAAATCACTATATATATATATATATATATATATATATATATATATATATATATATATCTGTTTATGTGTATGTTAGTTATATATTATACCATTTCGCTCAAAGTTTACACATTTAGCTTATGATAAAATGTGGTTGAAACCAACTGCTTCTGTCCTAGGCAGCACTTACTAAGAAATTTGGGGAGAGACGGCATAATCTAGGTTTATCTACTCTTTGAAGAGGGGCTCTATGCTTTAACCAGCTGACACATCAGCACTTGTTATGGTTTTCAGACACTTCAAAAATGACGTACGATTTGATCACTACTCTGGTCGTTATATTGTAATTCTTGCTGAGATTTGAACCCGGATGTAATTTTGGCAATGCGAACGATATTATAATTTTATAAACTTTCTATACCACTCAGCATAGTTCCCATAATATATACAATGTTCGATGGATAAAATGTCGTCCAAATTACATAAAATTTAAAATAACTATGATATCACGTTTTAACAGATATATTTGCCAAAACTGCACAAAGATATCTGGGAATACCAAAGAATAGATTTATTCAATAAAATCGCCATTGGTTTCAACAATGGCATCAATACAACTTCAGAAAGTACTGCAACTCTTCTGAAGGCTCACTTTGTATAAGTTGGTGAATGCTACCATTATCTTTGCCTTCAGTCTATCTTTGACATTAAAAGGAATTTTGTTCGACTCTCGCTCAACTGCGTCTCAAACATAATGAATGGTTTGGCACTCTGACAAGTAATGTGGCCAGATATAAGGGATAATTAATGTATAATAAATGGTTTCCAATGCTTCTGTGACATGGTGCAGAGTCCCGTAATTGTCGTTCAGACGTCATCCACTTGACCCACAACAGCACTACCTCCATAAGGTCACCAGTATAAATGCGAAGCTCTTCAATAAAATGAATGCAGCACTATGGCTGCTTGGTTTTTTCTTTTCCCGTTTGTAAAAACAATACGTTAGATTTGGCTGGTTCGTTCTTTCGAGTGAAGGTGGCTCAGTGATAGAAGCTCTGACTGACACAAAATCGGTTGGGTTTTGATCTGGGCTTGAGAAATTCGGTTTTTGCACTGAGTAGCTGTGATACAGCAAAACAGTACAGTCTGCGTATGACATTATATATATATATATATATATATATATATATATATATATATATATATATATATATATATATATTAGATTGATAAATGTTTCCTATTTGTTCTTTATCTTGTAATTTTATATCATATCTGATATATATTTGTTCGCAGCTCTTTATGTCCTTCCCAACTTTTATATCTTATAATTCATTGATGTGCAGTCCATTCAGGCATCCTTGTTGGATAGGAAGCCCACTTCCTACCTGTCCATTTTAACTTCAATATATCGCTTGTGATGCAAAGTCTCCAATATCTCTTTCCTCAATACGTGTTCCTTTAAATAGCCATAGTTGTCATTTGTACCTGTTAAATTTCCGCTTCATACTCAAATCCTTATTAGAAAATTAGAAATTATATAATAAAATTTACACAGGTAGACTGGGAATTTGTTTTAATCAAACGTCTTTAGATCAATTATTGTTATCTAAATATAACCTATATAATGTTTGGAGATATCGCCAACAATGAAAATCAATACGTAAAACGTCAAAATATGAGTAAACGTCACTTTTAACAAATAAAATGTTGAAGAACACGGGACATGTCGATGAGAGCCCAACCATTCTTGAAAAAATTTATATGACATTTTGCAATAGGAGAACTTAATGGTTCTTAGACAATAAATATGATCCTTAAAACAGTACATTCAACAAAATAATATCTTCAAAAGTAGATATATTTGTTTTTCTGAAAAACATATATAAATGTATCTCATTTCGTCACTTTTCTCTTGCCAAGCACTGTATCTGATCATCTCCGTCTTTCCCTTTACTACACACACACACACACATATATATATATATATATATATATATATATATATATATATATATGCATACGTGCATATGATGGTCCCAAATATATATATATGTTATGGGACCTTACCCATAATAACATAATGCACTATTCCATACGTAATAAACACTGCGCCTCAAGAGGAAGCAGAGAGTTCAATCTGAAGTTGGGCGACCGGCTGATCGGTTGAACTCTCTGACTTCGAGCGAGGAGGAACCCGAACGAAGCTACGCTTTCGGGGAGGTAAACCGACCCTGAACCCGTTTATACGGGTTCAAAAGACATATGTTCGGCCGAACCTACGGTCTAAGAGATCCCACGTTAAACTGGCCTTGTGCCACAGGATGCCCTCGTGGGGGGGTGACTAAATACTTTTCAGTCTGAAGTCGGGTGACCGGCTGACCGGCTGATCGGTTGAACTCTCTGCCTTCGGGCAGGAAGGAACCAGAACGAGGCTACGCCGAAGGGCGGAGTCTCTTTTGGGCGAAGTAAACCGACCCTTAACCCGTTTATACGGGTTGAAAGGGCATATTTTTGACCGAGCCCACGGGCTCGGAGATCCCACGTTAAACCGGCCTTGTGCCACATGATACCCTCATGGGTATGGAGTGACTAAATACCGTTCAGTCTGAAGTCTGGAGTGAAGTCCGTCATGAGTTTGTCAGTCAGTCAGAACGAGTCAGTCAGTCGAGTCAGAGGCAGTCCGAAACAGAGTCGCGCTCAGACAAGTACTACTTAACCTGATTGTTCGTACTAACATTTTCTCCTTCTCTGTATATATTCCTGTTTGTAATATATCTGTGTTATTCCATATACGTGTTCGAGTTCTTCTTTATTGGTTCTACCTTGGACTATCACCGGACCGTAACTATATATGTATTTACTAATAGCTTGTTTAATGTAAAAACTGCTAGAAATGATAAAAATGAAATATTTAAAAAAAATAAATTTTGGGGTGGCTGATTGTAAATGCTGAATGAAATTTCGGGCGAATGTCGACAAAAATCGGATAAGTTTCTAAATCGAAGGAATAATGACATCATACATAAAGACATAATATCGCTGACATATTTTTTTTTATAACAATATGTATTAATATGTGGTTCCCATCTCTTCTGCAATAATAAAAAGCAAGTTTTATTGAAGCTGTATGTCATCAGATAAAAGAGGACTAAACTGGTTAATATAATGTATTGATTTCTCGTATTCCTTAACACGGTTTTTTTTCTTGTTCAGAATAGGCCTCCTCTTATAAACGCTTCCTCCTATACGCCTACAGATCCTACTATATCCTATTACGCATTGTTAAGCTGTTGGAAATAATGATGGTTACATGGTTATCAAACCGATATTACCGATATTAGAAACTTTAACAAATTGATACAAACTTTTAACTCGGTTCGCTGACTTAACATCCTGCGCCCAAAACGCTGGCAAGCGGCAATCTTTTCATTTAACAATGAAGTATATGTTGAAATATAGTATATTAAATAAGAGTAAGTTTTATATTGCTCTTCAATTAGAGGTGGTAAGATAGTTTTTCTTCGTAAATTCTCTTCAAATAATCATCTTGATACATCCACAGTATCTCTGCCGGATTTTACACTTAGAACTGAATCTCCGTCCAGGTTTTCTACTGTCATATATAAAATGGAATCTCACATATCAAGTGGACGAGATGATACCCCATCAGGAATGTGAACAGGAAATGGATTCTGTTACATCCAAACTGTATAATAAGTAACTTACTGCTTCTTACTTTCTTACTTGTCGTAAATAATCTTCAATTCGATCTCAGACCATCATATCCTTTCTTTCTATCGGCCTCTTAAACTTCAAAATTAATTCTGAATTAGTTGAGCATCTCACATCGCATGGTCTTCTTTCAGATAAGCGAAATGGATTTTGCTTCTATAATCAATTGATGACATTACAACGATTATTGCTTTAATAAATATTGCTAAAACCACATGAGCATGTAACTCAAGCTTTGCTTAGACGTCTAAATTAATCGTTTAAAAATGTCCAAAATATATTCTTAGCAATTTCGAGTTCTTGACGTTTAGGTAGTTTACAATATAAATTTAAATGGTTTACACACACACACACACACACACACACACATATATATATATATATATATATATATATATATATATATATATATATATATATATATACACACAATGGGTGAACTATTTTTTGCCGACGTCTTTCGTCATTCGTTAATATCAAAGCAAGTGAGGATAATGAAATCCGCAATGTAACTCGAATTTCCCAAAAATTAAAAGATGCTGCTGCGAATGTCTCTTTTTTGTATATTAAAACATTTGTTCTCTTCATGACTAATTGTGTTCTTTTGTTTCCTATTTCGACAATGTGTGGAATTTCTCATAATATATCTGTAGAAAAGACAATTGCATAACATAGACAATAGGAAAAATGCTTACTTTTGTCCGACTTAATTTTTTACTGTTGTCTCATTGTCTATTTTACTTAATTTATATTTTCTACAGATATAGTCTGAGAACTTTCACGGACAGACGCAAGCACACATACTCGCGCTCTCGTGTGCGTGAGTGTCTCTGCAATAATTTAAGATTTTTTAAATTATGAAAATTTATTATTCAAAATTATAGTTAAACAGTAACATTTTCAGTCTTCTTTTCATCAATGTCTTTCAACTGATGGACTATTTAATCATTCACACTTGTAATGTAGCTTGTAGGAACTTTCTTTATCTCAATCCAAGTAATAAGTCATAGTTTGAATACAGCTGTTTCCCTTGGTCTCCATAAGGTTTTCGGTTCTGTTGTAAAAAATAATGACGAGAATTTATACTATTTCAGTGAGCAGCTCTGAAACATGAATCGACAAAAATATTAGGATCTATACAAAGAAAATTTGGACACTCTTCTTGCTATCTGGTTTAATAAGACAAGAACTTGCAACTTCTAATTGGAAACGCGAATCTCTTTATTTCTTTTTATAAGTAAGATAGGCATACGAAGAAAGAAGACGTTAAATGATAATTGGGTCTAGATTTATAATTTATTTTTCAGAACCAAGTTGTGGGCCAAATGAAACAGACTGTGATCTTATGGTCTATTGCTTAGGCGAAAAATGTTACAAAACTCGTTGTACTGTAGGTAATGTGTCTGACTTATTTCGGATGTAGAACAGACATTGTGAAAAGGCTTCCTCATTTCAATTTACAATGAACAAAGGTCCAGGATTTCACATTTAAATTGCATGCGTAGAACAAGCGATAAGGTTTCCTTATTTCACTTTGATTTGACATCTTCCAATATTGTTGATGAAGAGCTACACACATGCAGATATACTAAATATTATTCCCGAAGCTATATTTTGATTTAATATATTTTACATTTCAATATATATATATATATATATATATATGTATGTATGTATGTATAGATGTATGTATGTGTGTGTGTGTATAATTGTCTGTTTGAGCAGCAGCACTCTTTGTACAAATTTCATTAAAAATGACTGACAATATACTGTAGTTAAATTTGTTATTTAATTTTTTCTTAGGTTTATATAATTTTCTACCTTTCTGGACATAAATTCTGTAGAAATTGTCCGAATGTTCTGTATATCCAACAGCTTTAGGGTATACTTTTAGCCATGATCAAGGATGTTTGTTTCTATATTTCACTGACTGTATTTTTTTTAAGTATTTACCTAGAGTTATAGGAATATTTCATCTTCCAAACACAGTCAGTCTACCACGAAATATGAACACGGCTACGATGCTTTGGCTGAGTTTCAAACACACACACACACACATATATATATATATATATATATATATATATATATATATATATATGCATGCATGCATACATGCTCTTTATGTGATATTTATCACTTTTACCAATAAATATAGCATACATTAAAATTGTATTTTTCATCATATAAATTTGCCGACACATTGGAGTAATGGATAATGCCTCAGCTTGATGAATCGGTGAGCCGAGTTCGATTCTCAGCGTAGTTTTTACATTCATCTGCGAAAAGTATTACGCCACCTCTTCTCTCCGCCCATTTAGGGATATAAAGGAATTAACATATCAAACAGTTTAGAAGAATCACAATTTTGAAATCAAAACCAGTGTATCACTTCGGGAACTTGTCACGCAATATGTGCATCTGATCTCTGTATTCGGCTCTTCCACGCAGAGTGGCTAATTCTACACAAGCCTTTGCAGTCACATGAGCGTGTAGTCTGGCTGGCTGGTTCTAAGAATTGTGTTGTTCCACCATCCCACGAGGAAAACAACAGTTGCGCCCACCTGTCATCTATGCGTGCATCTATTCTCTAACTTGTTTAAGTTGACCTTAGACACAGCTACTTGTGCTGATAACATAATCTGTCAGTTTAAACAACGCCAGTAGGCACCAACCCTCCTGCTAGCATATCTATCGCCGTCTTCTGTTCATTTCCGTCTACCCAATTCTATTCAAAATGTTTGGGTAAATCTGGGGTGTGCTTTACAGGCACTTTCAAAGTTTCTACGCACAGGGATCGCCTTCCCGGCCCGAGAACATCAGGAATTCTTTTTTCCTGACAATAAAACATCCAGGAAACTCAAACCATGTTTAGATTGCCGTAAATCAAACATTCTCTCCGCTCGGCATGGGTACAGGTTTCACATGGTACTGGTCTCTCACTGTTTTTAACACAGATCGATCCAAGTAGATGCAAAGCTTGATTGTTCATTCCTGGCGCCGGTGACATAGAAAGAGTTGCGAGAAAAAAGGTTTAACGCAATGTCAGATTGCCTTTGGAAATCCGTATGGAAGCATGCTTCTCGGAGATTCCTCTTGAATTTTTTTCACCATGACTGAATATCTCGGCAAGACAGTGGGGCATTTGTTTATATAATGTTGTTCAGATTGCACAAAGCCTGGGAGCCATTTAAGTTAGAGATATACCGCATGATTGGCAATTTATGCGGATATATGCGGGAGATTACGTTTATCCCTAGACTTGAACAAGTTAAGATTGTAGTCATGAGGGTAGCATCTACTTACGTGTCGGTTTAACAAAGCAGCGGTCCGTAAGAAAAAGTTACTCGACGGTCATTACCAACTGAATACGAAGGGAATGAATGTTGTTCGCTAGAACTTTCGTAGCAGAAAGATTACAATAGATATGAAGGTAACAATTTGTGCCACTGAATAACGTATTTCGTCTGAGCACTTTCTATAGAAATAGCGATATAAATCTTGTGACGTTTCGTCTATGAAAAATCGGTTGTAGGGTGAACAATCATTTGTTCCCCGCAAGGACTCGGAGAAGTTTTAGAATTCAATCATGTTTGGAAAATGAAACCTGAGCAGATGATAAACATATATGGCAACAGTAGACCATATGTATCGATTTTCTAAGCGTAGCTTAGATGTGGCACAAGACCAAAAGTATGGGACACCCAGTGACGAAGAATTCACTATTCAGTCGTAACTGTTTTAGTGAGATCAGCTTGATGACCGTTACACCACGCCGAGGTGCCCAAACAAGACACCATATATGGCCTGATGTAGCTCTTGCAAAATTAAAATGTAGCAACATGTGTTGCGTACTCACGGGAACAGTACAGGGAACTGATCCTTTTCCAGAATCTTCAGCGATGGATCGCATATACGGGGACCATTTGAAGACTGGGTGTGATTAAGCACTAATAGACGATCAAGACACGGTAAATACCTGAAGAAAGATTTCTTCATCGTGATTGGTCCTAGTTCAGATGCCGACCGGCGAGGATGTATCAGTTACTCTTCTTTTACATGGATGTCTCATCGAACCTAATATACTCTCTACCCGGTGTTAGCATTACTTATATATATATATATATATATATATATATATATATATATATATATATATATACAAACAAACGCACATCACCATTAAAAACACACACACACACACACACATATATATATATATATATATATATATATATATATATATATATATATATATATATATATATATATATATATATATATATGGGAGGTGCGCACAGTGTGCATCCCGAATTGTAGAGAAATGCAATAGATGTTACTTAAAGACAAAATTAACAGAATTTATGCAATTTCTCGACTCCAATTGGAACTTCCACATCCACGGATATTAAACACTCAGAGTCGTTAATGATAAGCGGGTGATGACATTTGAAATGTTGACAGTTCACTCCGGAATATGATCAAAAATATTTTCCTCCTTAATTTTATATTAATATATATTATATGTAAAATCGGGAATATAGTTATCAGCCAATATGATTTTAATAATATGATAATTTAATCTTTCCTTATCCGATGTCTCGGTTATAACAGCGCTCATATATGTTCCAAAAATAGTTTTCTGTTAATCTTTGACTAATATCGTTATA
The DNA here is from genome assembly GCA_903632075.3 of Acanthosepion pharaonis. Classification (NCBI taxonomy): domain Eukaryota; kingdom Metazoa; phylum Mollusca; class Cephalopoda; order Sepiida; family Sepiidae; genus Acanthosepion; species Acanthosepion pharaonis. The sequence goes on from CAHIKZ030000023.1 coordinate 980,875, forward strand.
CGAACTCTAATTATTTACTCAAACTTTTGCGTATTTATTCATGTAGACTATTTTATCTGAAATATTTAGCGATGTTAAGTTTAGAAATACGCCATCAGCCAGGAGAGATCAATTCATACTTGAAGAGCAATGCGTTAATAGCATTAAGAGCCACAGTTTTTAAAATTAGCATTTAGGATTTCCCAGGAGCATATATATTGTCATCCACAGAGAGACTGTTTCGCTGTATCACAAATCTTCAGTTTGGTTATATATATATATATATATATATATATATATATATATATATATATATGTGTGTGTGTGTGTTTGTGTGTGTGTATGTACATATGTTAATAATAATAATAATAATAATAAGGCTAATGGTCAGAATTGAATTAGACCAGGAAACTGTAGTATTAGAAAGTACTCAATAGACATATAAAAAGATAAAGTGTTAACTTGTAGAAGTTTTAAGTATAAAACTATTAGATCAGCCAATTCCACTGCATTAGTTTCAAAACTTCGGAAACTTCGACTGATTTTAGGTAATTCATTTCCTAAGGCTTTAGTTTAAAAAAAAAAAGAAAACAAATTATGAACGCTATAATTAAAAAAAAAGTGAATCATAGCTCGGAAATTATAACCCGTTGTATATAATGTAAAACGTTTCGTATGAGTTCATACGAAATGGGGAGAAATGAAAGTATGTATAATAAATTTACACCCCGCCCCAGATATATTTGCAATACACTTGCTTTTCCCGCTTCTCCTTCTCAGCTTCTACCAATCGTCACATCTTGCAATTATTCATTTCTTCATTTTTTGAAAATATAGCTTTCATAATTTTTTTTAGTATTTAAAACAAAAAAAAAAAACTTTACATAATTCGGACTATTTTTCTCATCTTTGTCGCCATATTTATTACAGCGTTGCGGTCGTTGTACGCTCCGGCCTTCTTCAGGTGGTTGGAATATCGAAATTAACCCTTTATTTCGCTCACTGGGGTGGACTGTTCAAGTTCCACGTCCCATGTTTAATGGATGTCAGTTATCAGTTGTCACCTGTTAATTTCCCTCTGAAAGTTCTCCACTGCCTTAATATTGAACTCACACAGTTTGGATCCTGTCACTGGATCTAACCAACAACTTTATCCACTGTACCATAATACCCCATCTCAGAAATATAGACAGATATTAAAAAAATAAATGGTTAAGAAATCAATTGAAAGTTTTAAAATCTCAATAAATATTCTACTTACAAGTTATTTGCAAATGTCTGATGAGATGTATTAATACGCATCCAAACATGATTGCATTTGTGTAGTGTTTTTACATGTTCTTCATATAATATCTTAAAATGAAGAATATTACTATATATTTGTACTGAACGCTCTTTTCAATTGAATGTAACGTCTTAATTGGATTCTATTCTTTCACATTTCACACACACACAGTCTCTCTCTCTCATTCTCTCTCTCTCTCTCTTACACACAAATAAATATATATATATATATATATATATATATATATATATATATATATATATATATATATATACATATATATATAGTCAAACCTAGTGAACCAGCCAAACCTACCTGACGATCCTGAAAGATGAGGACAATAGTCCGAATTATGTAATTATTTGGCTTTCCCTGACGATCCGCTTAGGTGAAACCTGGGTAGGTTTGTCTGGCTCACTAGTTTTGACTAGGTCTGCTCTACGGTTGTATTGATCTCTTTCTAGTTAGTTGTTTACTCGTGTTGGGTTTTTTTTTCTTTGGTCTTTGAACCTGTATTTTTTCGAGACGAGTATAGTTACCTAGTTACCTATATATATATATATATATATATATATATATATATATATATATATATATAGATAGATAGATAGATAGATAGATAGATATGGATATAGGCATACGTAGATGTTTAATGAATTATATCGTCAAACTGGCATTATTGAAATATCACTTGCTGGAATTTCAAATATTTGTGAAGTTTTTTAATAAAGATATTAAACATCAGGATGCAGATGATTTGTCATTGTTCCATCAATTATATTAAAAATAGTATAAAAGTATTACTCTTAAACTACAAGTAGTGTAATGGAACCGCAGTATCGCTATCCTTTGCATGCGTTTCACATTTCCGACTGCTTAATCATATGAAAGATACGTTTTATTCTCTTCGTTATATAATTAATTTAATTAAAACAAATCAACTTCTAAAGTAAATTTTGTGTTTAATATAATCCAATGGATGGTATAATAATAATATTGGCAGTGCATCGTTATCTCGCCTAGATCCTTCACCTCATATTTTTAGCTTTTCCTCAAAATAATATCATTATCTGAGAAAATATTTGCAGATTAGACAGAAAAATACTTTCTATGATGTTTCTTCTTCTTCTTCTTCCTCTTCTTCTTCTTCTTCTTCTTCTTCTTCTTCTTCTTTTTTCTACGTGCTGTGTGTCTACAAGACGTTGACGAACTTGTCTCTTTACAATTTTTTGCATTTGGTAACTCTTAATAAGTTTTGTCTTTTGCTATCTTTCCGAGATCCTGCTCCATAATTCACCAGCTCAAATTCACCATGAAGTTTTTACTTAGCTTTACTCTGTCTCTCTTGCCATTAATCTGTCCCCTGAATACCAAATCTTTCCTTATTGTGTGCTCTTGGAATTTCAACTGTCGTTTCTTTATATTAAGTATAAGTCTTCATCATATAGCTATTGTCTCTAGAAATTCTTCATTACTTACATTCCGTCAATGGGTTTCTCAACATCTTTCTCTCAAATCACATCTCTGTTGCTTTATGCAACTTCATAATCTGTAACGAGATTGCCAAGCTTTCGCCGCCATATGGGATAAGAGATATTACTTAACTGTTCTGTATTATTTTCTTTGTTTCTCACAATATTTTTTTCTGTTTCAAATTATTTTGGTTAGTTTCTGGAAGACAATTTCCGTTATTGCAAATGGCTTTCGGATTTTTGTCCTCTGTTAAAACGTTTATATTTTTATAATTCAAATGTAAATACAAATAAGCGGCCTGTGTTACCCGGCATTAAAAGTATTTCATATCTTAAGATAATATATGAAGTATGCGAGTAACTAGGATGTTTTAAGAACATGGAAAAAATGTTTTATTTGTTAGAGTAAAGAACCACATCCTATACGGATAAATATCATCTTACGGAAGGAATTAAATCTGCCTGGCTTTTTTTCGACATATCTCATATGCATGTTATAATGGCTAACGTATCTAAGTTAGGAGTAGATAGGTTTGCATTATGTCCAATTCACACTCATCCGAGAACAACGGCATGCTTTTTGATTTAGGATTGTGTTTCTGGTTCTGTTATACTTCCGGTGTCTCCTTGCATCTTGATGTCATTATGACCTTGTTTGTTTAGTGCCTCTTACTCTGTAACCCTTTACCTCGACCGTCCTGATTATGACGATAAACTGCATCAGCGTCCTGGGTAAGACGATAAACTACATCCAACAGCAAGGCCTCTGATCACGAGGTTTTGAGGAAACGTGCAACCGCCTCTAAATTGCCGGTGTTCCAAGGTCTACCCTGGACCGGGGTGGTAGCACCTGTTAGGGTTCCAGCTATGGGCAAATAGTGAAATCCCTTTTTCCCAGCATACATCCGCGTCCTGGGTAAGAAGATAAACTACATCCGCATCCAGGGTATGGCGATAAAATCTATACGCGTCCTTGGTATGGCGATAAACTACATCTGTGTCTTGTGTATAAACTACATCCGTGTCTTGTGTATGGCGATAACTACGTCCACAAAATAATGTTGTCAGCTATACGTTTTTTGAAAAAAATAATGTGGCAAGCTATACGTTTACAAGTACGATATATATATATATATATATATATATATATATATATATATATATATATATATATATATATATATATATATATATAAAACTAAATTTGGCATTAAAGGACCTACAGTTGTTGATATGCCGTAACCCCCCAAAAAAAAAACAACCAACCAACCGTTACCTCGAGTGGCTTTTGGGCCTTCTACACGGTTAGCATCACTGTAACAAAAATTGTGATAATATTTATCACTATCTGTTGTAAATATCTATGATAATTCCGGGTAAGTTTTACATGATATAACGTTAATCATTTTCAAGTAATTCCTTGATTTGATCAAATTGTTTATCTACCCGGAGAGAATCATTCGAAGAAACATGCCCAAACCCCATTTGGCACGATCATTCAGAGTAACTTCGCCAAATATCTGCAAATATTTCTGCAAAGGGAGCTGGTTGCAATTGACTTAGTGTAAGATATAAGTAAACAAAAATAGAGAAAATAATGGCCCAGGGAGATTCTACACTTACTACGAGGAGCTTCATTGAATTTTACGTAGTTTTTTCTTCTCGCATGTTGGCTAGCCATCACAGAGATTAATATGGATTCCTGTTTACTCTCCAGATCGAAGCCCTGATAGTTATTTCGATATATCGCCTGAAAAAGCCTCGGGTCCTGACAAACTATAAGTAAGAAAGTAAAAGTAGATATAATTATACTACAGCCAAATCATCGCGTTTTAGTTCTTTCGCACAATACATGGAACAGTAATCTATAAGTTTTCGATAAAGTATAAAAATAAACCGTTTGTGCTCATGATAACATCTCTTAAGGGACGTAAACTGACGATGTTCTCATAAATATTCTGATTAATTTCCTCAGATTAGTTTGCGAAGAGAGAACGCTGTAGTTCTAAAAGCTATGTTTGAGATGAAGTTCGTGAGTTAGAGATTCTGGTCTAGTTTACCCGTGCTATTTTCTATTGTTAAGAGGGGTGCCTATCAAATAGAAATAATTAGCCAATTAGTCTTCAATACCATTGCAACACACATTAGTTCGATTCTCAGTGGATACTTATTTAACTGTTCCTTCAGTGAAAGCTTCATGGTCGCTTATCGCATAAGTGATTGTTAGCAAGTTAAATTTATAATTGAAGAGTAGTGCCGTTTCCTATTTGTATTTTCTGATAAAAAATAATTCTTAATTTTAGAACTGATTAAGTTCTTTGTGAGTTTCATGATTATAAAAATGTTTCCCTATTGTATCGTTACATTCTTTAGTTTAACAATTTTAATAAAATATTGCTTTAACAATAAGTATAAATGAATGTCATTATTTAAAGGAAAGGATTAAAAATCAAAATTAAAAACTGTCAATATTTTCTGTTTCACCGACACAGATGTTAAATTGGTGACAGTGTTATAGCATCCAATTACTTTCTGCCTTCCTTCCTTTCTTTCTATTTAATGTTATTCAAGTGTCTCTGATACATCAATTTCAACTATCTTTCCTCTAAATCAAAGAAGAATATCTCATTATCAGAGATAATAACAGAGATTAAGTGACGTGCGAACGACGTTAGTGAAATATATTATTTCCTTCTTTTCTTCTTCATTTCTTCTTCTTCTTCTTCTTCTTCTTATTATTATTATTATTATTATTATTATCGTTACTATTCTTATATTTCTTCTTGTGATTATTATTGTTATTATTGTTATTCTTATTTGTATTGTTTTTGTTGTAAAACTTTTAAATACCGCAAAAAATTGTTCCTCGGTTTGGAATAATCTGATTGAAAATCTTTGCAGTTTTGGAAAATCTATCCTTTCTAGTTTCCCCTCACTTTAGGCCTTGAAAATGTAACACAACAAAACGCAACAAAACTAATTTTAGCAATAAAACACTAGCAATATATGCAGGTAGGTGATGATATCGTATTTCTGAACGGAAAGCTTCCTAGGTTGAAGACAGCGACCAGTATTTAGTATTCCTCAATGGAATCCACGGACAAGTGTCTGTAACCATAGGATCCTTTCTATGTAGAGAGTATTTATTGTAGTCTCTTCTGGAGAGGGATGGTCACCGACATTTCTACTCTGCCCAAAACACACTCTGCGTGAATGAGTATCCACCAAGATTTATTTAGGAAGCTGGTTAGTATCTCTGCTGCGCAGACACGCCCCGAAACACTGTTCTTGATGTTAAACTGAATTTACTTCTCAATAGAAATTATGTAGAATATCGCCATTTACTTTTAAAATTTACATTCTTCGAATATGTATCTGCATATTTCGGCCAAATATTGGCTGCCAGAAATGCAGATATTGCCAATAGATTAAACAACTGGTCTCATTACACATTTCTATTTTAAATGGAATGACGACTAAATTATTTGTTTTTCTTGCAAAAAGCGTAAAGAATCATTATTTTAAAAACAATTACTACAAAATAAAACAGAAACCAAAAGAGCTTAGTATGACATTAATAAAAGATTCAAAATGAAATACAGGTTGTCTCAAAAATTGAATACATGATTTTATTGTTTATAACTCAATTCAACATGGTTTCTTTTCTGATTTGCACGTTAGTATAATTAATGTCACCCAGGCTTAGCGTTGAACAAATTAAGTTCAACCTGCAATGCTACCGGAAGTGCGAAAATGTTGTTGAAGTTTAAAGGGGGTATCGATTTTTGTTTCATTCAGATTAACCCTTGCCTCTTACGATCTCAGGATTTTTGAAGTGGAAGTTGATGGCACTGTACCCGATGTACACGAGAAACGTTCTAAATATGACCGTGTTCGTAGTTAATATTTTAATGTGTTGGCAATGTGCTAAATGTCTTCGAAAAATAAAACATATCTATAGCACTAAAAACATACACACAACGCACACACCCAAGGAAATTGAAAAAAATAAAATTATCCTTGATAATATCTAAACGTATAGTCGAAAATGCTCGGAATTATAGCACATTTGAACAGTTTCTACACACTGTATATCTAAAAAAGGAAGCAATTATTCGAACACAAGAAAAATAAGTAAAAACCTTTATGGTTGTAACTTGTTTCTCGTTTTAAAGAAACCTGTATAAATGAAGGATAGCTGCCAAAATACACTCTCTCTCTTTCTCTCTCTCTCTCTCTCTCTCTCTCTCTATATATATATATATATATATATATATATAATCGAATACATATTTTTTATATATGCGTAAATATGCATATCTCTGTATATATGTGCGCGTGGGAAACTCGTTTCTACGACAGAAATATTTAATAGAATTCTATTCATGGCCCAAAAAACATAATTATTCGAAAGTTAATTAGATATTACTTGTTTGGTTTATAATTCAGGAATATTAAATTCAATCCGTAATATGCAAGAAATAAAACAAGAATATGCAACAAGTTATGATGTATTTTATAATTAAAATGTAATTGAAAATAATACTTAAATTTTGTCGTCATTATAAATATATTTATAAATTAGTTTTATAATAAACACTGCGTAAAGGCTAATGATGATGGTAATATTAGCCGTTGGTAAGATTCGGCATTAATTAGTCGAGCAGCCAGTGCATATGTTTGTTGTAAGGTATAAATTCTTTGTTTTAAATCTGTTCTTAATGTAAGTATGTTTCTAATATCAAGTAGCTGTTTTAAGTATTGATGGTGTTTGCGTTCCTGATTTTTTGTTTCAAGCATTATGGAACGACTACATCTTGATTATATCAGTATTTTCATTTTCAGTTATATGTAAAGTACATTTCCGATCTTGCTGTTGTTTCAATTCAAGTGTGGCAGTTTCTGTTATTTAGTAATGTTTTGCTTTGTGATTCTGTAACGCTAAGGAGGACGTTTAAACTATACTTAACATCAGGAAGAGGCAGCTAAAGTTTCTGGGACACAAAAAGAAGTAGTGGAGCCTGGAGAACGTGATACTCATGGGTCGAATAGAGTGAAAGTGAGACAAGGGAGACAGCGCATGACATAACTAGCGAGTTAAGCAAGTGGGTAACAGAACTTGTTCGCGGAGGTTAGCTGAGGTAAGAAACTGTTTGAAACTGCAAGGGATAGAGTGAGGTGGAGAGCCATGATCGCCAACATCCAGAAAGGACATGCCACATAAAAAGAAAAGAATAAAATCCACGATGTCCGATAATGTTTATATCTGAGAGCAGTAACGGAAAATTATACAAACTTACTTAATATTGCTTTATTTGGATATTTATCTGGTTTTAAGAGATAGTCAGCAGAGAGTAGAAATTAAAGCGAGTAATCTTTTCTATGTCAATTACTCTCATGTGAATTCGTACTAAAACAGATATTCGGTTGTTGGCGATAAAGGGGTTTATCCAACAAATCCTTGTTCTCTCTTCGCACCTAGTCCCTCTCAAGAAAATATAACAACAGCCAAAAGATGGCTACAAAATCAGCTCAAATCTATTGTTTATGATAGATTTGTGAGGTCTTTCTCTTATGCATATATTCTAGGGAGAGAGTGATGTGGTAAAATTGTAATATCTCTTTTGTGCTGTAATTTTTATTTCAAGAAACCTTGTGAATATATGGGAAATCAATGGGGCAAAATTCTTATAGTTTAACAAATGTAAATGCTTATAATTGTGATGTTGGCTCAGATAATTGCTCGAAATTTTAAATGCAACTTTCGACCACCATCATCATAACCATCATAATCCTAATTATCATAAAGCTTAATCATCATCAGCAGCAACAGCAGTCCAATTGCTGACCGCTGCCGCTTTAACCTAAAAACTTATCCAAATTCTTGAACGGGTCTAGTTTGTGCGCTAATCTCAGCCGATGCTAATGACCTTTTAGTTCAATCTGTTTTTGTCAGCCGATTAGTCCACAGCCTGAATCTTTTTTATTAGCGCCAGATTGTACTTTTAGAACGGTGGTAGGAAGGTTTATTGGCCCTTCTGATGTGGCCATACGATTTGAGCTTTCACTCTTGAACGGTCGTTAAGTGATCATCAAACAGCGATTTACCGTATCATGTGCAGTTTAACACTTCGTCATCTATGATGCGATCTACATAGAAAAGTTTGTTGAGTTTGAACAATTTGTTTAATTTAATTTAATTAAAATCGTAAAAATCAGTAACCAAGAAAAATCAATCTTTTTTTACCATTCATTTTCTTAGATACATTCTTCGACTAATTAGCACGTTTTTGTCTCAAACAAATAGAGAAAATTATTAAATTTATTTTATGACATGTGATTACCATTTCTACAGTAATAGCGTTTTTCATTCTCAATGTCCGTTCCAAGTCACGATTCATCTGACAAATAAATAGGCATTCTTTAAAAAGTTACAGAAAGAGAGAGAGAGAGAGAGAGAGAGAGAGAGAGAGAGAGAGAGAAATAGAGAGAGCTACGATTGAACATTTTAATTAAAAGTCAAACATTTCCTTTTGTCTGTAGAGATATCATTTTTTTGTTAATAAGAATGAATTGTATTAAAAAATGGATTTTCTTTTTTTTCAAGAGTGCAATGTTAAACATTAACATCCACAGGTTAATAACGATTATCATAGTGAATTTGAAAATGAAGAACATATTTCTGTGTAGAACGACAATTCTTTGTATGCTATGTTGGCTCCAGACATGATATATGTGTTAAAATTTGTATATACACAAATCAAAAATATATTTATAGATAACGGACAGTTCTCGGCGTCAAAATGAATTCTCCGAGCTGACATCAAATTTCTCATTATTCTTGTACGTTTACATCACGTTAATGCACTTGTAAAAGAAAATCACTCAGTCCTACTCCAGCATTAGTTTAAATAAATATTTTAAAATAATGTTTATAATTTCGTCGCACAGTGTATACCTTTCTCTGTTATTAGTTGTTCCAAAAATAAGGTTCATCCTACACGAGATTTCTTCGACACATTTTAGCTGTCTAAACGCCAATTTCTCCAAAAGAAAAAAATAAATAAATGAAAAGTTCGAACAGGTTACGTCGTACTGGACGAAATAATCCGCTGTGTAGGATGATGACGGTGCACAGTTACAGCAGGAGGACAGACTCTATATAGGCTACAGAGAAATTTGCTGCGATACAAAAGCATATTCTATGGGAAACGTACGTTACACTGATATTATTTATAGCATGCGTAACTGATGTGGACCCAAAGTTAGGACCACGGAAGGAAAACACAGAACACTGATTAGAGGTAAGAAAGATATATTAACAAAAAGGTTACAAAGATAGTGTAAGTGTAAGCGGAGCTTACTATGTGCTAGTGTCCAATATTGGTAGTCGTACGCGGCTGATACTACGGTATTAGAATATTCTCACCTACTCCTCCTCCTCCCTAGAGTGTTATGTCGCATACTTTATATAGACTTGGAAGAGTCCATGTTGTAGGTATGTTACGGTCTCACAACAGTAACCATCTTCGAAATCTCAGCATCAGAAGAACAATAAAGACAAATAGAGTGTGCCTTTTCACGCATACGATTGAAGTTGTCTGAAAGACACAGACAATATTGTTAATACACGAATCATATACTGATGTTACGACCGTTGTCATTGATTAGAGTAACATTAATTCAAGACAATTACAATGTAAGAAATAAGTTTCTGCAGTGTTAAATTTACTAACTCAAGCATATATATATATATATATATATATATATATATATATATATATATATATATATATATATATATATATATATATATATATATATATATATATATATATATATATATACACACATACATACATATATATATAGAAAGATTTGAAAAGGTATCCTCAATATATCTGAATTCATCATCTAAATATAAATTTTAGATCAAAATAGAATTCTTTTCATTTTTCATTCAAAATACTCAAATTTTAGGAATACGTTTCCATATAAACATATACACACATACATACATATATATAAATATATACACACATACATACATATATGTAAATATACACACATATATATAAATATATATATATAAGATATAAAACACACACACAAACATATATATATATATATATATATATATATATATATATATATATATATATATATATATATATATATATATATATATATATAATTTTTAAAAAGTGTGATACAACGGAATATACTTGAAAAGATAAACAGAGAAGAAGAGGAAATTATACAAAGTTTAATTTGCTGGTGCATGTCGGACAGACCAAGACTGTCATTTTTCTTTTTTTTTCTTTTACGTGGCAGTGAAACATTCGTCAGACAGACTATTTCACTGACCGTCTAATGTCTACCGCCTGATGAATGCTTGACTGCCACACAGGAAACAGTCGTATCCATTAAGACCTACACCAGAAATTTGAAAATATATCTTCAATATATATTTTTTCAATGAGTCCTAATGAACTATTTTTTTAAGTTTTTATTATATATATTATTTGTAACCGAACAAGTCAATTATTTACGGAACTTAATGTAAAAAAATATCCCATTTTTTGGTTGATTCCAAGCGGCGTTGACAACTATTTTATTTATCCTGGTATAAACTAAACAACTGCTGTTTTGAAGAGCCTAAAAATTAATGAGATAAGAAAATCAGTCAGTAAGTTATGTGTCATGCGTGATACATGCTTAGGCGATCATGTATCTGCCGATTCATGACTGACGAGGCAGATTTTTTCACGCAGTTTGATGCCATTTCTTTCTGTCGTAGACCAGTTGCCATTCAAAGCTAGAGAGCACAGTCTGTCTTGCTATTTACCCATAGCTGTGAGGAGAAGAATAGGATTCATAACTTTCCCGAGTGTATTATCACGGAAGTGAAAGTAATGGATTCGACTGGAATTCGAACTCGGCTCTCCGATACCTCAATCCAAACTGCTATGATGCCTCCTCGAAAAAATAAACTATACTTAAATACCATATATGTCCAGTACATTATAGCCGCTTTGATAATTGATGTTACTATGAACATATTTTCTTTAAATAAACGGTTCACTTGTTTTGAAATATTGTTTACGTATTTTTTTAAAAGTAAATGCTAAGAGCTGTGGATTCTTAGTCTGCCTGTTCTTTCTTTATATATATATATATATATATATATATATATATATATATATATATATATATATATATATATATATATATGGGTGTGTGTGTGTGTTTTTTGCGTGTGTGTGTGTTTGTGTATTGCCTAAACTCATGATCAGGAAAAGTATTAAAAAAAAACAGCCAAATATTGTTTATTTCTTGCTGTGTTTATAAAATACATGTTCATTGACAGAGTTATTACTGAGAGATAGTTAGTAATAACTCTTCCAATGAATATGTATTTTTTAAAAACTGTACTTTTTTCCAATGTCTAAAAAATAGTGGCTATAAAAGCCTTGATATTGCATACCGACAACAATAGTGATAGCCGGAAAAATAGAAATAGAAAAATCATTTGGTACACTCACCATTTAACCAAATGTTTAGCAGTAATTTAGGGCAGAAATTTGTCTGTTTAAATGAGACATTTTTTTTTCAAGTAATTGACCTTTAATCATAATTTTTTTTAATAAAAATACGATGAAATTAAGTTACAATTGTACTGATAATCTAGACTAAATTATTAAACACATTTAAAAAATAAATCAACACTTAAATTAAAGTAACAATTTTAATTCCAAAATAGAAATCAATAAGGATAATGAATTATGTAATTGCAGAAATTCTAGAAATTGTCCATTGAAAAATAAGAGTCTTATTGGATCAATTGTTTACAGATGCACCATTCCAACTAGTAAACAAGTTTTTGATTAAGTTAATATTGTTAGGAAAAAAAAATTAAACGATGATAGTATCAGCACATATCTTCTTTGAACAACAATGAGTACCGTAACCGAACATCGCTTTTTAAATATTGTTGGTATTTAAAAGTAATTAATAAATCCTATACCGTAAAATGGAAAATATTAAAAAGAACGGGAATTTGTAAATCCTTAAATGACCCATGTCCCCTATGTTTATATACAAGGCTGTATATTATAATGTTTCTATAAATAAAGTTCTAAATCAGAGAATTGAATTAAAAGTAATTTGTAGCAATTGTATAATTTTTACTTTAAATAGAGTTAAAATATTTTTTTCTAAAAAATCTACGCATTACAATTACATATTCATTATTTCATTAATATATAATGGTCCACATAATATTTATTTGATCTTTTGATTTTTCGATTTTAATAATATCAGGTTTTATTGTCGATTCAATATGATAAATATTGCATTTTTACATTAAAATATACATACATACATACACATACATACATACATATATATATATATATATATATATATATATATATATATATATATATATATATATGTATATATCATTTAAACTGGCGGCCCTTTAAGAACTTACTGTTTCTAAAAAAAATATAAAATAAATCTTGAAATACTTATAAATAACTGTTTGTAAAATAAAACTCTGTGTCTGCTTCACATTATCTAACCTTTTGATGTGCATCAGTATGTCTTCTATGGACGCGTCTAAAGTGTCAATTTAACTAGACATGATGAAATAACCTACGTACTTCAACCTTATCACATTATTTTTCATTTTTCTGTTTTAGCTTTGATCCTTCTTTTGATTGCTTGTTTAAGAAATGGCCACAAACTAGTTTTGAATTTTGGAATGTTGGTTGCCCCCACATTTTTGAATCACAAATATGATAACGAATTTTTTTTCTGATTTCCAAATATTTTTCATCATACGTTATCTACTATCGCGTGATGAGAGACAAATTTGAATTTCCGAAATATGGAAGTTTTTTGTGTAGCGTTGTATAATATTATAATAAAAATATTGTAATAATATTTTGCTGTACGTTTTATTGAACACTTTTTAAAAGTAAATGCTAATAACTGTGGATTCTTAATCTGTCTTTTCTTTCTCTTTAGATATATATATATATATATATATATATATATATATATATATATATATATATATGTGTGTGTGTGTGTGTGTGTATATGTGTATGTGTGTGTGTGTGTTCTGTGTATTTGGAGATTTAATACACGAGATATAACAAATCGTAAGAATTTACTTTATGCCTTTCTTACTATTTATATTGTTGAAGCACACGTAACAATATCATTTCTAGTTTACCAAATGTTTTTAAATAATATTTTTCAACATTGTCATCAAATTTTTCCGTGCTCGTAAATGTGTTCAAAAGGATTTTCATTATTTTAATTACTGCGAATTTAACTTGCTCAAATGTATATAATTCACGTATGACAATGAGTATGAATTTTCCTCATCTGAAAGTTTGCATCAGAAGAATGATCCTTGAATTAGTAGTTTCCGAAAAGTTCTCGTCTCTGAAGAAGTCGTCGAAATAATATTTCCCTGTACATGAATATATCCATTTGCGTTTAATATATCTTCTTTTCTTACGTGTCCCAGTAATTCAGCACACTTTTCTTAGTGACTAACGAAATTTTATAGTTTTTTTTTTTTTAATAATTTCCAAAGAGCCTTAATATCATACGCGTTTATGAATACTGCTATCATATTACCTAGGGATAACATTGAAATATAAAAAAAAATACAGCCTCAGAAATACTTATAGAAAGTTACGAAAGAAAAGTTCATTATGTTATCTAATCCTTCTATTAAGTTCCATTTTTATTTCATGCATATATGCATAGATTTACTTATATCTGTAAGACATTTTCCGCGCACCTGTGTCCATTCCCATCGAATTTGCATATGAAGTTATTCACGCCAATCTGTCAGTTTGAGTTGCATACATTTCAAATCAAATCGAGCGTTTAGATGTTGTAGGCAGGGATATTTGCGCGCTTCGGGATGCTGAAATAGAGAAGGAGAAATAAGAAAAATGTATCAATATTGTTGCCTGAGCATATATATATATATATATATATATATATATATATATATATATATATATATATATATATATATATATATATATATATATGTATGTATATATATATATATATAAAATGAAATCGTAAATAGGATATGACAATATGCTGACCTAACGTCGTCGAAATCTTCCACTTGAAACAATATTCAGGCTTAATCTACGCAAAATTGCTTCTTGTTTTAACCGCTTGGTGATCGCACAGAAAAAAAAAGCAATAAAATTACAAGTAAAATTAAAGGCGAATAGAAGTTCCATTTCTGGTGGATAGTAACAATTATTCTCTAGTCCACAACTACTGCGACTGAATAATGCGGGATTATTTTGCCAAACCGAATGCGAATTATGTATTGTAAAAAAAAAAAGATCGTGAAAGTTCTAACTAAAAAGTAAGGAAGGAATTAAGTATGGACTAACTACAGAGAGGCTAGTAGTAGTCAAGAAATAAGTAAAATGGAGGAAAACTTATGATAAATTAAAAGGGGAATGTATAGAGAAAAGAAATGGAGAGAAATAAAGGCGGAAATGAAAGAATGAAATAAGCGAGAGAATGCTCTTGAATGAATGTATAATGAGTGAAGGAATTTGCATTTGAAAACATGTAGAACAACATAAAAAGAAAAGAAAATTGAAAGATAGAACAAAACTGAAAGAAAAGACATGTAGAAATAGATAATATATCTTATCGTATTAGTCGGAAAGAAAGATACTTACATGAAAATAAAATGGTAAAAATATGAAGTACAACTAAACGGGAAGAGGTAAAAATGCTTGGATAGTTTGAAAAGAATGCTGGAAAGAAAGAAAGAAAAAAAAGGACCAATTAAAGAAGTAAAGGAAACAGTAAAAAAAAAACAAAATAACTATGAAGCGTAACACGAAGAGAAGAGGTAAAGTTTAGCAGACGGTTTGTAAAGAACGTAAGAAAGAAAGAATAAAAGAAAGATTAAATGAATGAAAGAATGAATGACTGACTGAATGAATAATTGTGTTAAAAAATATAAAAAGTAATCTTTAAAAATTATAATAAAAATATCTCAAATAGAAAATTTAATAAACGGGGAAAACTGAAAAGAAAAAGAAAGAAAGAAAAAGAAAGAAAAGAAAGAAAAAAGAAAGAAAAGAAGGAATAAAAGAAAGATTAAATGAATGAAAGAATGAATGACTGACTGAATGAATAATTGTGTTAAAAAATATAAAAAGTAATCTTTAAAAATTATAATAAAAATATCTCAAATAGAAAATTTAATAAACGGGGAAAACTGAAAGAAAGAAAGAAAGAAAGAAAGAAAGAAAGAAAGAAAGAAAGAATAAAAGAAAGATTAAATGAATGAAAGAATGAATGACTGACTGAATGAATAATTGTGTTAAAAAATATAAAAAGTAATCTTTAAAAATTATAATAAAAATATCTCAAATAGAAAAATTTAATAAACGGGGGAAAAACTGAAAGAAAGAAAGAAAGAAAGAAAGAAAGAAAAGAAAGAAAGAATAAAAGAAAGATTAAATGAATGAAAGAATGAATGACTGACTGAATGAATAATTGTGTTAAAAAATATAAAAAGTAATCTTTAAAAATTATAATAAAAATATCTCAAATAGAAAATTTAATAAACGGGGAAAACTGAAAGAAAGAAAGAAAGAAAGAAAGAAAGAAAGAAAGAAACGAAAAGAAAGAAAGAAAGAAAGAAAGAAAGAAAGGAATAGAAAAGAATAGATGAAGAAAGAAAAGAAAGAGCAGAAATAAAGGAAGAAGAAATGTAAAAGAAAGAAAAAAAAAACGGTAACTAATACCACGTACATCTTTAGAGGAAAAAGGAAAGAATAAGAGAATGCTAAAACCAACTACAGTGTAACCCGGTATATAAGAGAAACCCGGATATAAGAGAGATTTTCTCTGGTCCCATATTAGGGCCTGTGTTAATGTATATAAAAATAGACCAAACCCGGATATAAGAGAAACCCAGATATAAAAGACTTCTTCTCCGCTCACGACAACTCTCTTATATCCGGGTTACACTGTATATAAAGAAAAGAAAAGTTAATAAAGAAGGAAGGTAAGTACTGTGAATATATTTAACTAATACTGTTAATTATCTTAATAAAAGTGTAAAAATTAAAGAAAAACAGAAAAAGAGAAAAAAGAGCAAAGAACAAAACATGTAGGTAGAAAAGTGGAAACAAAAATATCAGTGGAGCAAATGCAGAAAACATAGGAAGAGAGAAAAACAACGTTGAAAGACAGAACACAGATAATAGGTTGAAAGAAATAAAGTAAATAATATATTTTAACAGATTTGTTAAAGTTTGAAACAAGGAAATAAAGAAAACCTTGAATCTATGAAGCTAACGCATTTGAATTAATTCAAAATTTGGAAAGAAAGAAGAAAAAATGAAGGTAATAAAAAATGAATGAAATATTTAGGAAAGAATGAAAGAAAGAATGAAAGAATGCTATCGAGATTTGGAGAGAAACGATAAAAAAGAAGAATTAAATCTAATAATCATAATTTCTCAAGCAGAAGATGTAGGAAACGGCTAAAGAAAATTTAAAGACTGTAAGAAAAAGAGAAAGAAAAAAACAGAAAGTAAACAGTAAACAATATCAAACATATCCTTAGAGGAAAAGTAAAAAAGGGGAGATAATTATAAAAAAAAAACTTTTAAGAGAAGAAAATAAAGAATGTAACAAATAAACGAGGGAAAAAACAGGGAAGGAAAGATAGTGTGACTATATTAAAAAGTAATGCTAAGAAAAATGGAAATACTTACAAATACTGAAAAAAAAAGAAAGAAAGAGAAAACAGAATAAAATTCTACTAGAAAAAGCAGTAAAGAAACCAACAAAGAAAAGAAGGAAATAAAGAAACCCGAAGACTTCTGAATCGTCAGAAAATGTGGGAATTTAATAGAAATGAGAAAATTTGTATAATACAACGAAAATCATTACAATATACTTAAAGAGAAATGAAGAAAGGAAGTAAGCGGTCGTAAAAGCAAGACAAATTTGCAAGAAAGAAAGAAAGAAAGAAAGAAAGAAAGTAATAGATAAAAGGACAAGAGGAAGCACAATAAGAAAGTAAAAAGTAAACCAATAAAGCGTGAAAGATAGACTATCAAAGAAATTCAACATAATATTCAGATAAAGAAGAAAGATGGCCATTTGATATTCAGTTAATATTTGATGAATAAAGATTTAAAGATACAGAATGAACAGAACAGAGTCCTGTGAGTATCATACTGCCGAAGCTGTCTTTCCTCATTTGACATAAATGCCTTAACTGCCTCTTTCTGATGATAAACCATTGACTGTCCAGGGCATTCCGTGTACAATATCCAAATGATCATGCTTGTTTTCAGATTTTAACTATTGCAAGGCAACACATGATTATTTGGCGAATAGAATATGATGATATGAGTTTCACATAATAAAGAATTACAAATCATAAGTTATTAATACTACGCTCTGTGCGTCACATGTGATGCACAGGTTTTATTATACATTCGATTTGCCAAATAAGTTGAGTTGGCTTGCAGTCGTTATAAAACTGAAAGCAAGCAAGCGTCCCGTGGTTTTATATGATTCACATAATATTAGATAGGCCTTTCTTCAGACGTCCTGATCATTAGTATGGTTTTTCCTCAAACGTCCCTACTTTTAAAATCATGGCTCGTGTGCGCCACATATGATTCACAGACGTGGAAATCACATGCCCTGTGCATCACATATGATGCGAAGGACAGTCAAAGTTTTAAGTATCTGAGTCTTCTTTCATTATCACTAAAACTTTTGTCGTTGCTCAAATGTTCCGTCCATGGTATTCTCAGAAAACTTCTATAGAGCCACATTTCAATTTACAAAGACGAAAAAAGTTGATGGAAAATACCATTTAGCACCACTTCTTCGAAATTGCTAATTTTATTCAGTCTTATCATTTTGATTCTCTATTACATCAGTTACTTTTCGCAATCATTTCTGTCTGCTTTCATTTTCACTTTCACTTTCACTTTTAAACCCATCTTCTTTCATGGTTATTTGCAAGTATCAAGCGACAAATGCCGTCATATATCTGACGGGTAAATTGCATATATCCTTTTTCCTATTATCGCGCAATAGATTTCCTTCTTATCATAGAATTTATGAAACCGAATCTGTAAGTAAAAGAATATTCTTTCCCCATCAACGCCACCTTTTACTTTTTTTTATTACTCTTAACAATCGATGTTTTCCTTTTCTTTTTATCGGGATTTATTTGAAAGGTTTTTACTTCTTGCATTTCTATTTATTTCACTTAAGATACTCGAAATTTGCGTGCCATCAGCGGTTCAATTGTTCCCATGTATTGTCAGCTCAACTTCTATCTTTCACGCTCAAAGATACGCTCAGTTTTTGATTCGTTATTATCTTCCTGACTTACGTTTAATGCAAGCACTTATCCTTTTTATGTGAGTGGTGTCGTAAAGTAGTTAACACTCGCAATGTATATGCTATTTTTCGCTCAAGTTTTGTGTGGTCAGCTATGAAAGAAGTTGAAATATACAGGTGATGTGTTGAAGTGAAAGACGGTTTATAACAAAACAGGGTCTTGAATACAGAGAGAAGCTGAACGTAGATCAGATATATAGATCGGATTTCTCTAGGGTTTTATATGCAGGAACTTGTGTAACCAATAATAGACGGTTTAAAAAATATTGTAAAAGAAAAATTGTGTATACAGGGGAGTGCATGTGCCTAAATATACACCTTTGTTAATTCTATATAAAATTACTCTAACAAAATCATAAAGGCTCTAATTGAAAATTAAGAATTAGGTAATAACCGCGAAGATAAGTTATATAAATATTTTAAAAAAATCTATAATTTTAGACAGAAAAGCAACAAATATTGTAATAAATCGCTAAGGAGATGGTAAGTCAGGAAGGAAAAATGGTGGCGGATGATATCAGCGGATTAATGAGTTTTGTTCGATTAATTGGCATTTTGTACATCCTGTGTTTGAATATAAATTTATGGGCACGATGAAATAATTGAATAGCGGCGCGGATTGAGGATTTGGAGAGCCGAGTTCGAATTCCAGTCAAATCCATAGCATTGACTTACATGCTAATACCTTTGGGAAAGGTATGAATCCTCATCTTCTCCTAACAGCTATGGGAAGCAACAAGACAGACCGGGTTTTATAGCATAGGATGGCAAATGGTAAAAGGCAACTACCGCAAAAAGGAATGACAAACTACTGCGGGGAAAAAAAACAGACTTGTCAGTCATGTATCGAAAGATACATGATCGCTTAAGCGTGTATCACACATGGCACATAACTTAATTATTAAATAGCATAAAATTTATCTTTCTTTAAAAAAATAAATAATATATTCACGTTAAGCGAAACTAAACGCAAAAATATCATGGTTATCGCTAAAACCACATTTCCACCTGGTGACACATCGCTGTCCCCATGAAAAGTGTTCAAACGAAATCCATTCCTTAGTTTCAGCATTTCTATCCTTTCAGGCTAAAAACCACCATTTCACGCATCTTGTAAAAACCACATTTTCTACGTTCCTATTTCGTTGGAAAGATGTATGATACTAACCGCATGATTCTGCTAGGTCGAACCAACCGATTCCCAAGACGATGGTTTCACTATCACGACAGTTTTAACCTATGTCTATGGTTTTGTGTTATCCCCTCAAACATACCCCATAAACTGTGCCTCTTTTTAATATTACATCTAATACCTAATGTCACTCAATTTATACATATATGATATGACGATATATAATGTTGTACAATTTTATCTATCAACAAACCGTATTTAGAAAAAATAGTATAAAAATTGGAAAATAAAGGGATTGTGACGCATTTCATCCGTTACTATTTCCTAGGACTGGGCTTTGTTGATGTTGCTATGCCTACATATGCACACGAAATGAGTTCCTAAATTTAATTATTTTGTCTTGTAAATATATTGCTATCAGATCTTTCTTATATGTTATTATAAATAAATACGAAATAAACGATGTTTGGCATTTCGTCTTGCATTCCACGATAAGATTTATATATTATGATTTTAGCAGATTTCAAAAAATTTTAAACAATATTCATTTATCAAAATAAAATAACATAATAAGAGTTTAAATAGTAATGATGCTTCCTGTTAACAAAGTTTTTATTTAATTGTTCCTAAGTTAGATTTTACCAGTTTAGATTCCACAGGTGCATTTCGGATGGTAATTTCATAATTTCACTTTTTGTTTGATGCAAATTTGTCCCATTTATTAATATAAGTTACTATTATAATAGTAAAACGAGTATATTATCTTAATCTCTTACCATTCATTGAGGTGAGTTTAAGTCCACGTGGCAGTTGACGTAAATTTACATAACAAAAATGGAGCGGATGTGAGGATTTCTTTCGGATATTTTCGGTTAATGGATAGTGGCTAGAATTGATGAATCGGAGACCCGAGTTCGAATTCCAGTCGAAGTCATTGCATTCACTTACGTTCTAATACCCTTGTGAGAGGTATGAATCCTCTACTTCTCCCCACCAAGCTATAGGTGAATAGCAGGAAAATCGTGTTCTATAGCGTAAGATGGCAACTGGTATGCCGCAGAAAGAATTGGTAACTTATGCGGGAAAAAATCTGTATCGTTAGTAATATATGGAAAGATACATGATCGCCTAATCGTGTATCACGTGTGGCACATAAGTGAATATTTACAGCTTAGGTTTAGGTGCATGCGCGCGCGCCAGAGTGAGAGAGAGAGGGAGTGAATGCTTGCATGTCTGTGTGTGCGCGAAAACAATAAATAATGATGTGCTTGTGCAAACAAATAAAAATATATAAAGTCAACTGCAATAACAGCATTTACTCATTTTAGTGATCGTGATTAAACCAAACTCATAAATAATTACATTGGTCACAATACTCTACACCTATCCTGACGACTTACGTGACACCTATCAGAATACAGCTCCATTTGAACACATTTAATCACACACACAAGCCTACAAGACTCTATCCGAATAATACTAGTAGAAAAGGAATGCATAGTAAACTCATTTATATAGGAAAAAAGATTAAAAATAATGGAACCCTATTAATAAAAAAGAAAAAAGCCAACGCTCAATAAATTTAATTATGAACACGGGCACAAAGTGCTGACCGTGTTTGGAAAATAATCCATCCATTTAATTCTAGATGCATACAACCAGTATATTCATTTGAAAAGCAAGCACAAATAATCCTTGATAATGGCCCGAGGTATAGCCGAAATTCCTCGGGAATACAGAATTTTTGGAAAATATTTACACAATTTGTGCCAAAAAAAGCACTTATACGAATACAAGAACAAATGAATGAAATGATTAATCACAGTACCTTGTCGGTCGTATTAAACGATATATATATATATATATATATATATATATATATATATATATATATATATATATATATATATATATATATATGTATGTATGTATGTATGTATATATATATGTGTGTGTGTGTGTGTGTGCGTGTGTATATGGGTATGCACTAAATATATGGTTTGAAGTAATAGGATTAAACATATATTTTGTGTATATATAAATAAAGACAAATGGGAAACTTACCTTAGCTGAGGTGTGTCGTCTACTGTAGGATTTACCAATACACATTTGCCTTCATATGGTTCCTCAGTGGAACACACGCGCCGGCTAAGTAAGTATTCCTTTTTATCCTTATTCACATTGTCCTTTTACAGATATAGCATGTTTGATATTTTTACACACACACACACACACACAAACTTGTGCGCGCGCATACTCACACACACAGACGCACATTTGAGCACACACAAAAGTACGCGCGCACTTTACCTGCATTACAGAGGAAAAAAAATTGGTACGACATTGTTTTTTGCCTCGAAATTATAAAAATGAATCGTTTCATCTCTTTAAAGATATGATTTTTTCATGCAATTATGCAATGACAAATCAAAATGACCATAAAATAATTATAATACGTATTCATACCTTCGTTTGAAGATTATCACAGATCTTGCATTCAACAATTTTTCTTTACACCAAGCAGAAAAATATGATATTCCTCATTATTCTGAAATCTGATTTGTTTTTTGCATTGCGTTTGGTTGCTTCCGACCGGAATATAATATAGTTAAACCACGTTACGTTGTTACATTCACTAGAAGTCTTCCTCACATCAAACTAATGCTGGCAAAAATGTTCAGCTTTTGAAGAAACCGTAAATGCATTTCATCAGTGGAACAAATTATATTACTTAGTTTTCGCAATTAGGTTTCTAGAATCGCACCTGTAAATATCATACTTTATGCTACTCACCAAAAGTATTTTCCGTGTATGTTGAGTAAATATCTTGAAATCATAGATTAACATTGGTAAAGAGTCACACATATGAAACATCTAGTTAAGACTAAATTCATTTTTAATTACTAATGGTCACACTAGTTAAATATTACTACCTACTGAGTAAATTTATTTCCATATCGTGGTAATGCTCTAGATATTTACTGTTATTGCAAATTAAAATATTCTAATAATAGAGCTATTCTTTTTTTGAAATTTGGCAAAGATGGTACATGCTTTGTGGATTCATGATCCATATAGAAAGAATAACATTTTAGAAGTCAATACAGTACATATCTTGAGATTCTTGACAAAATTTTAGAGTGGTCAGAATCGATCGTGGCATTTAGTCACTATTCCAGGGCCGTTTTGTCTCGTACTGTATTCGGCCATTTTATACTCCTTCCACTAAACACTTCCTATTCGCTGCAACTCCCAGTAACCTCTCGCAATAAAGTAGCAGTATCGCATTGCTTAGGATCAACTGATTAAAATAAATGTTAATGAAATAAGTAACTTTTCATCTGACGTTTATTTAAATATTGAGAAAATATTTATCATTTAAATTCATTTTTATTATTTTTGGCCAACTTAAAAATATCGTAAATTTAATTTTCCTCTGATTTAAATGTTTACAATAAATTTCCTATAATTTACATAACATAATGCTTAGCAACATCTATATATTTAATGTTAGCCTAATTTAATTATATGTGTGTCATGCATTTATGATAAAATCAAGGTACTCAGTCAAAACAATCAATGACAAGGATCATTCATGATTATATATATATATATATATATATATATATATATATATATATATATATATATATATATATATATATATATATATATATATATATATATATATATATATATATATACAAGTATATAATTGGTGTATACGGAATTAATTCCAATAACCAACAATTACTATTCTTAAAAGAGTGCTCAATACAAAGTATAGCAGATATAATAATTTTCTATAAAAAAATATTTATAACATAAATATGTTATAAAATCACTACAAAAATAGCCATTTTGTTTCGACACCCTCGGTGTCTTATCATGTGATGATGTTGAATATAAAATAAATGGTTTTAAATGTTTCAAATTAATTAACGATTCTTCGCTAGGGGAAAACATTTTTACAAAAGCTAGAATGACCAATCAAAACCCAAGTATAGGAAGATTCAAAAGCTTGACAACGAAATCATGTTATAATAGCTAATCAGATCTTTAAAATACGAGTAATATTAAAAGAATTTATTCTAACCAATAATTATTAAAGTATATGATAAAATCTGATATTAAATTTAAAAACTGCCAATTTTAAAATCCAAATTTAATCACTATTAAGTTTAAAAACTATAAAATTACTGAGGAGAAAAGAAAAAATACATATGTTATTCAATTTATTTCTACGTTGAAATTACGTTAGAACAGACGCTACAATAACTGGTCATTTGACAATACATTTATATATATTCTAATCACAAGTGTGTGAATGGGGTCTTAAACTCACTCGCAAAACAACACAAACACAATCAGATTATAATACATAAGCACCCAGGCATATTTAGATATATATACACACATCAATTGTTTAGTAGAGAGATTGGCCTAAATTAAAAGACTAACATGCTAAGTACTTTTTGGAAAAATCAAAATGAACTGAACTGAAAAAATAAGTATCAAGGAATTGTTTAAATGGAGGACGAAAAGTGTGACATCGATATGGATTGGAGTACACGGACAGATAGGTGCATTCCGAAAGCTAAGCAAAATAATATGAAAAGGAAAAGAAACAACAGAACGTGTACTGAAGTGTTATATAATATCGGTCCTCTTCTAAGACAGGCGATGCTGGACAATCACTTTAGAAATTTAAAAAAAAGTGGCTTAATGTAACAGAAATACAGAAGGACGCTGAGAATACAATTGACGGAATACGCAACAAAAACCAAATCTTAAGGAAAAAGGAAACCAAAATTTATACACAAAAATAGGCAGTTGAGATCTTTTGGACACATTATGCGAAAAAATACCAAGATAAGCTGACACTTTCAAGATATTTCGAAAGCGAGAGGGTCAATAGAAAACAGCGAAAACCCAAGCTAATGAATTTCCGCAATTGATTGGTAGAACAGTAATTTGATGGGCTGGGGAAAATAATTCATACAAAGCGTTTCAAAGGATATGATGTAAAGAGCCATGCTCGGCCACGTCTTAAAAGGACATGGTACGTAGGATAAGCAAAGGGTTAATGAGCTCTAATTTTCTGTGATGTGAAAGCGGTTTTTTATAGTCGTTAATTTAAAAAAAAAAGTACTGGAATAAATTTCTCACTTTAATGTATAAAGAAACGAGCTAAAAGCGTCATAAAACTTCGTAATGGTGTCTCAGTTAAATGTCCGATTTATTTCTTTTTACCTTCCTGCTAAAAGTGATAGAGTGAATTGTTGTTTTTATTTCTGTGTTGACTAAATACAGAAAGCGGATGGCGTGGGCATTGTTGCAAAAATTAGCGCTAAATTGAAATAAAAAAAAGAATACTGTGCAGAATATCGATGTTGACGATTTTCTACTAAATTCATTATTCGGTAAACAACATTGTCCTAGTTACTATGCTATTTCTAATGATACAGCTCGTATCAGTCACTACATCAGAGCACAAACACATAAAAGCAATGTTTTACTGTATTTGGCGGGGAGCGAATGTTAGCCAATAGGTTATGACTCCTCGAAAATGGAGGCAAGACGAATGGATTATGTATGGTTTTCAGCTATGGAGAAACCCACTGTTTGTGCATCGAATTGTTAACGTTAGAATGAAGCGCGAATAGAGATTAAGATATCATAACACAATAAATAACTGAGGCTGCTTTGAAATAGCGAATTATTTCCTCTAGAAGCTTATAGATAAGAACATTTCATTGCCCCACCACACACACAATCAAAATAAAATAGTGTTGAACTGTTATGTAATATCTGTTCTCTTATATGGCAAAGAAAAGTGGATAATTTCCTTCTATGTGCAGAAAAGAACCGAAGCAAGAAATAAGTTGTTTTATAGCCGTATAACGAGAATACAACGCAATGAATATGTGAGTGACGAAGATTTAACTAGAATAAAACGAAAACGACACTTAGAGTTGATAAGAAATATTTTATAACAGAGAAGTCTCTTTCAGAGATTATATCGCTTGCAGGTTTGTGTATCCAAATCCGATATCACACGTTGTCAAAGGTCTTCGGAATATCTAAAGGGATCGCATTCGATATGTATTTTATCCTCAAACTATACACTATTTAAGACATCAGAAGTGGGCCTACAGGAGTGAAAACCGTGTTGGAAGAGATAATAAATATACAACACTTGGATTGTTTAGCACCCACGGTAAAGTGAAAGCAGAAGAGGCAATCTGGAAATATTTGATTAGCCCACTTAATGTTTTAAATAAAATTAATAGCGGTGATCTA
>CAHIKZ030000023.1:1010000-1022500 GCA_903632075.3 Acanthosepion pharaonis
AGAGGGAGAGAGAGACAGAGACAGAGAGACAGAGAAAGAGAGAGAAGTAATACGGCGCGCATTCAGAGAAAGGTGATTTCGAAAGCATAAATTCTTAAAGAATCGAAAATTGGCATTGCGTAATAAATATGTCAGACATGACATTTTGATTTCTTGCAAGTGAAATTAATCTCATGTAAACACAGATTTGTAAACCATGATTTGATAACTGTGTACTTTTATGTATGCGAGGTATTGTAAAATGAATGAATATTTAATATCATTAATATATACATACATATATATATATATGCATATATATATGTGTCATTATTATTATTGTTAATAGGCAAGCAAAAAGTGTGAGAAATAGAAATATCCCAATATGTATATTTAATATCTTCTACATCAAAAGTGTTATTTTCATAAATTCGTATTCCCTTACAGGCACACACAGGCTCCAACATATATGTAATCACACGCCTACACGCACGTGTTTGTGCATGTATATATGTTTGTTTTTACCCTGTAGTTACCATTGTGTAGCAAGGAAATTCCTACGCGTTAGCCCCAACCGCAAATTGTTTTGAATTCAGAAATCTATTTTCTTTTGTTTGATTGAGAACCAAAGCTAGACAATCTATTGAGCGATCATATTAAGCGTAGCAAAGTAGATAAATTTAGTTGGAATTGTACTTTTCTAATGGGATTTGTATGAAAAACTATCGCAAACACTTTATCTGAAATTTGAACCCGCTCCGCTGATCTCATTTTAATCGTGAAAAAATAGACTTTCATTGTCCATATATAAAATTCTGTGACTTCCGTTAATCTATTCGTCCGTCCGCCACACACTCTAAAATAGCCAGAGATTGACTGATCGAAACAAAATTTTGGGGAGAAGATATAAAAATAAGCGGGTACAAAATACTGTTGGTTTCATTAATTTGGGAGGATTATTTTAATTTAAAATACAAAATACTCCCACTATTTAAAAAAAAATAAACAGCAATACTAAATATAGTGCATATACCAGCGTTCATGTTTTTTTTAAAAATAGCATTATAAAATAACAACTGATTATATGTTCATTACTCTTAGTCTGTATGTGAGTTCACATTTGCGTTTGTAATGTTTATTCTTGTATCGTGTGTTGCACGTAAACGACGTAAATTTTTTGTGCAGATGTGTACAATCAAGCACAAAATGTGACAGAATTTTAAATATGGTACTGGAAAGAGAATTCTAATACCAAAACGAAAATTTGGATTGAACAAAAGTATTCGAAGACAAGAACGAAATAATGTTCAAACTCTAAAATCTAAAATTCACTATGTTCTTCGGAAATTATTAGATAATAAATATCTAATTTTTTACAAATTTTTCGTTTTTTCAGGCAAGCTGATGATATGCTAACAATAATTGATCTAAGAGTCGATCAAGTTCTAGTTAAAAACGGTGAAGCCCGTGCTGTTGCATTCGGCATCACGAAAGCCTTTGACAAGTTTTGGCATTCAGCATTTCTCCACGACCTGAAAATTTACGGTATCACCGGGCACATATTGAGTTTATCCATTCGTTTCTTTGAAATTGTGAAATTTCCTGTATATAGATGCAGATAAGACGTCCTAAACGACCTATCATCTAAAACTTTCCTATTAATGCGTGTTTCCTCCAGGGTGCCATCCACAGCTGTACACAGTTATTCATCTTCATTAACGACTTTCTCGATAACATCAGCTCTCAAATCTGCATCTGTGCTGACATCACTATGATTTACTCCTGCATCGATAGTAAGGTTGTTCAGTTAGACAAGACCAAAATTAATGCTGGTGTCCAAAATGACTTCAAGACTGTCGTAAACTAAGCCAAATTATTGCTTGCCAATTGCAACGCATCGGAAACTAAATATCTCTCTATTAATCACCTGACATACCCCTCTTTTCCTTCCATCAGTATGGGTATCCTCCAGGACTCGTTGCGACTTCTCGGGCTAATCATCTCGGATGAAAGGAAGTGTAAACACTATACTGAATCCATTGCTAGGATATTTGCTAAGAAATTCGGTCTACTGTGCGACAAACTTTCACTCCAGAATCTATATTTTATATCTATAAATCTGTGTTGACAGTTTCTTTTTCTCCATCTCTTGTGTGTGGAACTCTCTACCAGCGCCATGTTTCACAGCCATCTTTAATCTGCAAAAGATTAAAAGAAATGTCAATCGCTATCTACTATCCTCCTGATTGCACTTTTCACACATTACTAATGTTTCTGTTCATAGTACCTCCACACGCTGTAACTATTATTGGGGTGATGCAAGTTACATACATACATACATACATACATACATATATATATATATATATATATATATATATATGTGTGTGTGTGTGTGTGTGTGTGTGTGTGTGTGTGTGTGTGTTGTGTGTGACATGGATTAAATCCCAAAATTATTTCATGTATTTTCTGTTCATTAGATAGTGTAATAAATATAAATTATTTAAGCAAACAATCATTTGATCTGATGTGTTCTTAATCAGTGACTGATTAGCAAAGTCCGAACTACTGTTTATAAACAATAAATATTTGTCGATTTGTACCAAAAAAAGTCATATTTTCTTTCTTTATTTATTCAGACTGGTAAATGCAATTAATAGTGTTTATATTATATATATATATATATATATATATATATATATATATATATACTCACATTATTAGTATTTAGATCCATTCTTACTTGGCAATAGCTTCTAGTTCCTCAAAGGACATCGTTCTCTGATTATTTTCGTCAAATATACTCATAAACCTTCATTCTAGTTTAGGTCATGACCTTCTACGGGGTACGGCAATACCTTAATTTTATTGTCATGTAAGTGTTTTGCAGTTATTCTTGCCGTGCTTTTCGGGTCATTGTCATATTGGAATGTACGGTGTTGCACCAAATATAGCTTTCGTGCACATTATTTTATATTCTTTTAAGAATAGCAAAAATCTGATTTTAATCAATGATACTAAATATTCACACTCATTCTCCCCAGAGCATAATTATCCGACCGCCGTGCTTAATTGTAGGGATAATATATTTCGGTTTGTGAGCTTCAATCAATTTCCTCCACACATAAAGGGAGATCATGTGACCAAATAATATCAGTTTGGTTTCATCTAACCATAAAAATGCGTTCCAAATTTACTCCCATCTTCTACATCGGGTCTAGCATAAACTAATTTGCATTTGTGTGTTTAGACTTAAGAAAGCGTGTTTTCCATGGTGGACATACTGGAATTCCTGCTTGTTTAAAGAATCTAGTGATTGGCTCTGTCAATATATTCAACCCTGATGTTTTTACATTAAGTCAGGAATATTTGAGACCTTTCTAAAATTTCCTTTCTATTCTCTCGGACATTATAAGTTTCCTGCCAGTCCTTGACATATTCTCAACAGAATGGTTTCGTATGGATTGATAACGCTACAAATTCTCGATATATAAACAATAAACTCCTTGAAAACGTTGTCTATTGTTCACCATTTTTGCATGCACCAATTATGTTCCTTCGGAGTTGAGCTGTTTTTGCCATGTTGGCATTTTTTTTCGCGGTATGTGGCATTCCCATAGTGTCTCGTTTATTAACATTTAGAATGTTACAGAATCACGTCAATGATATTTTATTTTCAAATGGTGTTTGTACTAAATTTCTGATTAAGAAAATTAGTTAGAAATGTCATAGGTCATATTTTATAATTTGATAAGGGTGAGGAAGGGAATAAGGGAGTGCATCAACGTTTAGAGAAATCTATAAATATGAAAATATTTTTTCGAATCTTTTAAATATTTCACGAATTATTCAATATTAAATACGGAATCAGCTATTTATGAAAATAGTGTAAGTACTTGCAATATTGCCATTTTCTTAAAAAATTGTCAAATACTACGTGGTAGAGAATAATTCTGCCAATCACTGCACATAATACATATAAAATTGGTTATATATAAAATATTTAATATATATATATATATATATATATATATATATATATATATATATATATATATATATATGAATGTATATATGAAAACAACGTATAAACGGAGGATATTTTCAATAATATTTAGATTTAATTTATTTCATATGTTGTCAATGTTTACGTTAAGTTACGTTTCGTGAGAAGTTATTAACGACCAAACATGGATAAAAGTGCCTACTTGGTGCACAAACGCACACAAACAAAAAAACCTATGTTACCATAAGAAACACGTTTAGATAAACTAGATTTATTATAAAAATACGTACAGGATTTATAAACACGAATGCTGATTGACAAGTCTGATTAGTAAATTAATGATAAGTATGACAAATATTAAAATAACAGAAATAATTTCAATTACTGTTTAAGTTTAAATGAAAGTGTAAAATTTTCAATTCATACACGTGTCGTGTCCACTAAAATATCAACTACAATATTTATAAACCAATCACACTCAATAAAACACTTACATCTTAAAACACACCAATAAAATCATAGACATATGAAAACTCTGTTAGGTACTGTCATGGCAGAAAATATTCTACGGAGATTGTGGTTGGACAAATTACCCAGCACAATGACGCAAATTTTAGCACTCATGGCAGAGGAAACTGATTTGGAAAAACTTGCGGATTCTGCTGACCGAATCCATGTTGGTTTTAGAGACAGGAAGGTTAACACATTGACACCACAATGTACAAACCAACAACAAAACGAACAAATTGAGAAACTGCCAGCAACGGTTGCAAGTTTAGCCAGTCTATCTTGAACCTGCATCAACAACAACGAACTTCTCGTAATACTACCAGACCTAAGTACAGACGAAGGAGTAACAGCAGGAGTTTCAGCAATGATAGAGGACGACGAAAATTCGACATCTGCTACTATCATTATAAATTTGGTGCAGAGGCAAGACGCTGTTTGAAACCTTGTGCCTTTGTAGACCCGGCATCGGGAAACTTAAATTCCAGCCAGTAGAGACGACGACTGTTGCTGGACTCTCACAAAAAGGTCGTCTGTTCTATATCCTTGATAGAAATCACGCATATAATTTTTTAATAGACACCGGAGCCGAAGTGAGTGTTTTACCGCCGGATCCAAAGCAAAATTTAAAACCAGGACTCTACAAGCTTCAAGTTGCTAACGGTACAAAAATTGATACCTTTGGCGAGAAAGCAGTAACCATCGACCTGGGTATGCGGCGAAATTTTCTGTGGGTTTTTACTCAAGCTAATGTTACCACACCAATATTAAGTGCAGACTTTCTAGCTAAATATAATTTATCGGTTAACATGACCACTTATTCCTTAGTTGACAATCTAACAGAACTTTCTGTGAGAGGAATTTGCTCCCGATACCAGTCAACTGGAATTAGTTTTGCCTTACCACAAGTTAGCGGTATTAAGGAATTAATACAGAAATATGTGGAAATCACTCAAACTTTTAAAAACACTGACACAATTAAGCACAATGCCAAACATCACATAAAACAACAGGACAACCGGTACACTCTACACCGAGACGACTAAAACCGGACAAATATAAAATTTTATTAATGTATTGAATCCCGACACTCCAAATTTTAATATTCAACGAAAAACCGAGTAGAAGGATTAAATATGCAATTTTGCTCTTATGTCCATCGTCTTTTGTGTTAAATTTTTATATGTTCTAATGTTGATTATGTTTAAATGAAAATGTCCATGATGATGGTCTTAAATAGACCGAAACGACAGACGTCGACTTTATATTAACATTAATACAGCATAATTGCATATTAAGATTTTTGTTTGTTTTTTCTGTATTTTTCTTCATACTGTCGGATCTATATCTATATATTTGCTTACATACTGTTATGGAATTAACACATTAATTCCATCTATATTTTACGCGCGCGCGAGTTTTCCTCCCTTTCTTCCACACTCGCGTGTGCGCGCACGCGCACGCGCGTTCACGGTTTGCACCCCACTTCCTTTTTCTTTCAGTCAGACATAGTAGTAAACCATTCTTTTCTTGTTGACTTCAAGCTACCTGCTGCTCCTGATATTATGCAAACTAGAATTTAAAATCTTCCCGCGAAATTTCTTTGACGTCACGGACAAACTGGTTTTTCGAAGTTAGTCGTGGTCCAGACACTGAACCAAGCAGTCTGACTCATTTATCCCTCGTCAGTCAACTATAGTACAGACAGGGATATCTTACTGACGAACAGATATTCTTCGTTCCTTTGGCTCGTCGTAAATATTTTTCTTCAAGACGATGCAACCAACAACAAATAATTCTTCGTCCCTTTGGTCTCGTCGCAAAATAATTTTCATCAAGTCGATGCAACTATCGGCCACCTTTTTCCTCGACCTAAGACTAACTCCTTAGAAGAACTTCCTCCTGTTTTCTATCAGAGAAACTTAGTACGTACGTCTTTGTCATCACAACACACTTTGGATGGCTAGAATTTTGTCGTCGAGTGACTAACGTCTTGTCCGAACTTGCCTTTGTCATTTTATTCCGGCTACCTCTTTGATGTTTATAATTTATGCACTTGTTGATTGACCCCTTTCCTCTCACTGTTCATTCACGCATTTCTTTTTATATATTGCTTGTGGACTCGGTAGTTTAGTGTGGTGTCTGGCACAAGGCCATTTCCTAATAAACCAGCACTGCACGCTGCCGGGCCTGCAACACTGTCTACTGGAAATACAAACCTGAATTTACTTTATAACATGGAAGACTTCAAGCTTGGACGAGAATATAAAAATCTATTGATCAAGTAAGGAAAGGATTTATTATCGAACTGTTTTTAGAACTGTTCAATCGTTTTTGAAATCATTTTTGATTTGCGTTGTAACGTGAAGGACTTCAAGCTTGTATGAAGATATAAGAACCAATTGATCACTACGTATTTCCTATATCAACGGAAGGGATTATTTGAACTGTTTATTTAAAAAATAGTTCAATTGACTTTTTATAGTTTAATATTTGGAAATCATCTTCGAATACGTTTTAACAACATCGCCCACGTGACGACAACGTGATCATATTTAAACGGAACGCTGATCTTATATAAAAATTTCAGTTATCTGTTTGGATTTGTTGTGCTCTTATGTCCATCGTCTTTTGTGTTAAATTTTTATATGTTCTAATGTTAATTATGTTTAAATGAAAATGTCCATGATGATAGTCTTAAATAGACCGAAACGTCCGACGTCGACTTTATATTAACATTAATACAGCATAATTGCATATTAAGATTTTTGTTTGTTTTTTCTGTATTTTCTCCATATATATATATATATATATATATATATATATATATGTATGTATGTATATTTCAAATTGGCTTCAGTATAGATCAGACGTGTATTGAAATCAAACAAAATGATAATATACGTCTAAGTATTTTCCCTTATCCAATCATATCCGAGAAATAGCATAGGAAATGTGTATCCTTCAGCGGGAACCTGTATACTACTCGAAACCGTCCTGTAGGCTAACATTATCTAAAGAGGAAGCGTTTGGTTAGCAATGTCGAATAACTGTTTTTTAAAAAGGATTCCCAATGATTTTTCACGAACGCACATATCTGCTTGAAGCATATATTAACATAAATAAATGATATTATATAATATGAAATGGAATAAGTCCTACAATGATTTTAATATATTTTATGTTTACACGTAATTTTTATAGATAGATCTATTTAAGTTAAGGTCTGTTTATAATAAACATTATGAATTACATTTACCTGCCTGAATTCTTTATTAAATTTATCTGACATTCAGTCCGTTAAATGAAATTAATGTTGTTTATTATAATAATGCTGTTCATTATATTAATAATTGGCGGATTCTGTGTATTTCATAATATATATATATATATATATATATATATATATATATATATATTATATATATATAAATATATATATATATATATATATATATTAAATACGGGAAAAATAACTTGGTATTTTTTTGAATTAATTCTGTGAACGTTATATATATATATATATATATATATATATATATATATATATATATATATATATATAAACATAGAAAAGAGAAAATGTTAATGATGTAATAGTAACATATTTAAGCACATAATATAGAGCTTTCTTTATATTTTTTCGCGACATACATATACACGTAAATATAGAGTTGTGCTATATTATGGTTTGCTTATGTTTGCAGAAAAATGCACACATGGTGTAGCTAATATACAAAAACTTTTTCAAAGTTAAGACATAGAGAAAATTGTGTTAGAATATTAAACTAGAGGCAGCACACCTGCAAACGGACAGAAATGAATTGAGACTGTACACAAAAATAGAAATCTTCCTAAGACACGAATGTCTGTTCTCTATAGATCATTTTAACCACTACAACGCGGTTATCATAAGGGAGATTAAAACCTCCCAGTATTTTTTTTTTATCGTCAGTGGGAATCTTGGCAGTATAAGATACGCAGATGAAACATTGTTGATGGCAGACACATAGAAAATTACCATATGGCCTAGAAAATGTAATAAATGAAAGCTAGAAGTGGATATGACAGGAACGTACGGTTGTCATCAAATGAACAATCCCAAGATGCCAACTACGCACTGGATATGTCAACAGCGAACTACAAAATATAAAAAGTGACATCAATAACGGAACGCGCATCGGATTCACGATAGATTATTTCCAAAAGCGGAACAATATTACTAAAAACTGTAGGACATTTAAAACTAAGACGGTCAGTAATACATTGTGGTTTTCCTAATGTAATCTAACGGTTGTATTGGTAGACATTAATGGATTCAAAATATGATTGATATTGTTGAGTTGGTAAAATACTGGATCCGATAGCATTGTCTGAGCTATTTACATTTTTAGTTAACATTTCATTTTTATTGATTATGATATTATTCTTGTTATTACTGCAATTTGTTGTGTTTGTCTCTGTGTACGTGGTTTGCTATTTTTTTATGATTTACTTACTTTATTCACTTATGTATTTGTTAAGATTAATTTACTTGTTTTTTTATTTATTTAATGATATAATGGAATAAGCTCTCATCAGCATGAGTGAGTACACTATAGGTAGTAACTGCCTATAAGTATCTGTAAGTCAACAGACTACAGAGTCTAGCTGGGATCTTACATTATTTACATTATTCGGGCTATTGTCTTCATCTTTGTCGCCATATTTATTACAACGTTTCGGCTGTTGAACGCTCCGGCATTCTTCAGGTGGTTGGAATGTCGAACTGAATCCTTTATTTCGCTCACTGTTTTAGTTCCACGTGCCATGTTTGATGGATGTCAGTTATCTCCTGCTAATTACCTTCTGAAAGTTCTCCACTGTCTTAACCTGGTATTGAACTCACACTGTTTGGGTCCTGTCACTGGATCTAATCAACGCCTTTATCCACTGTGCCATGTGTCCTTGATTATCCTTGAGGACACATGGCACAGTGGATAAATCTTTGAGGAAATATAGACATAGCTGGGATCTGTTACTCAGATCTTAGCTGTTGTCGATCTCTCTGTCTTTGGGCAGAGAGGAACTCGGACGAGGCTATGCCGAAGAGATTACTACAATAGGCAAACCACAATGCATTACTGACCGTCTTAGTTTTAAATGTCCTAGAGTTTTTAGTAATATTGTTCCGCTTTTGGAAATAATCTATCGTGAATCCGATGCGCGTTCCGTTATTGATGTCTCTTTTTATATTTTGTAGTTCGCTGTTGTCATATCCACTTCTAGCTTTCATTTATTACATATTCTAGGCCATATGGTAATTTTCTATGTGTAGAGTAATCCGAGCCCGTAGCCCGGCATAAACGGGTTCGGGTTTGTCTACCTCCCGTTTATGCGGGGCTACGGGCTCGGATTACTCTACATGAAATTCGGCCTTGTTCCACATCGTTCCTCTTGGAGAGACTGGTAAATATTGTTTAGCTTGGACCAACTTCAAATAGTAGCACTCATTACTGGATTGACTTGTAAGGACCTTGTGCATAAATGTTACCTATTTTCTTATTGTACTGTTTTTACTTTACTCATTTTATCCATCTATTTTTCCAGTATATAGTTTTATTAGCACAGAATATAACATTTTATGTATTTATTTATTTTCGTTTATTCATGTTCCTTTTCAGTTCTCGAGTTTTAAGTAAAGTCGTAAAATGTCTTCGTGTCTGCATTTTGAAAGTAGTCCTGATCGATAACTTAGTAGTTTGTATTGGTCAGTGATGTTGATTATTGATGTTGTGATGTTGCTATAGTTTTCACCAGACAGATTTTTTTTTTTATTGTGGGATTGATTGTTTTAGGCTGGTGTTGTTTTCTTTCCATAATTTATTGAACGGGATTTGTCTTTTTTCTTTTTTTTCTTTTTTTTTTAATCTCCCAGATATGTATAGAAAGCATTGTGCTCTACGCGTATTTACTGCTTGTAAAGGATGTTTTGTGTACGTAGTTTTCTTTTCTTCCGTGATTCTTCAGTTAATCGCATGAATATTTCTTTCGTTATCTGCTGAATTTATGGTGGCTTGGTATATTACATATTTCTTCAAGCAATTGTTCTTTAAGGGACATTCGTTCTTTGTTCTGTCGTTACACGTATTTGTGGTTGGTTCATGTGGTTTGAGGGTTGTTCTCCTGTTGTGATATTTTTTATTATTGGTGCCATGTTCATGGTGCAACTATGCCTGATATTTACTCTGCTTTTCTTATCTTGTGTGCAGTAATTGCTGTGGGTAACGGTTTCTGTATACGTTTAAGGAATATTTACCTATTTATGTATGTTTTTCTTTTTTTTTCTTTTCTTGTATGCTGAGTCGAATCATTTAATTAGATTAGCATATGTTTGTCAAGTTTGTGATCAGTCTCACTACACTGAACAATTAATCTATTTTGTGTGTTGTTTTTTTTTAATTTTAATGTCTATTTCCTTCTAAAATAATCTTTTATTTACACTTCTTGGGCTTTCGCCAATAGATGGATAGAGAAAATAACAGTTCCAAATTTCGGCTTTTTGTATTGTTTTGTATTGATTATGTCATTTATTGTTTTAGCTGGTTGACCGAATTTATGTTGAATTGCGATAAATTATAAATTTATCACCTGCATGATATATATCTCAACTACAACATCCGAATTACAAATGATCGATAGAGTTTATGAATTTAACTGGCCATTAGGATCTGCATTCCTGATCGAACCAAAGTGATGAAAGGTTATATTGTACAGACTACTGTATGACTAACAAAGAAACCCACGTTACATACCTCTGACCATATCTCAATTACTTAAACACACACATAAATCTACCAGTTATATTCCGCATCTTACTAATTACGGGTATAATAGTCTCATCCATATGCAAAAATTAATATACGAGAAGGATTAATAATAAAAAGAGAAAAAAACTTAATAATAGGAACTAGCAGCCGTGTTTATAACATAAATTAAATTAATACCATTGTTCTCGCTATAGATACATAGATAAAAATCGACATATTCAGTTATAAAAATCACACTTGCATAGTAAAACAAGAAAATAAATATTAAAAATTTTAATGGCAGTAACATTTCTGTTGCCTTTAATAAAACATGTATAAAATACTGAGTGCTGCCCTATATATATATATATATATATATATATATATATATATATATATATATATATATATATATATATAAAATCTGTCAGATTACATTCCTTCTGCACATCAATTATTACAATTATTTACTATCTAATAATGTTTACTAAACTCGCTTTGTCAAATATGAGCTTCATTGCCAAAACGTTGACTTGTATGATTAGCTATTCCACTGAGTAACAGAATATCAGTAATATATATATATATATATATATATATATATATATATATATATATGACTAAGATATGACAAATATTTTGTTTCCTGAATGTACCCGAACTTAGAAATTATAGTCGATAAGTAAAATCAATTCAACGGTATAACTGAATTCAGTATAATTATTCTACTGATAAGGATGTCACTTTTAATATGAAGGATATTTCGTGATTAATACGAAATTCCAGGAAAATATATATAAGAATGTTTTAGCCGATTGATAACTTTAGTTAAATTATCTAAGCTAATTCTCTGTGAGTAGAATTCACTTTTGTGTTGAGTGTTTTCGAGCGATAAGGGGTCGTATTTAGTATTTTCATTTAGGAATTTAGCTGCAGCAATCATCTGCTAATTACCATCAATTTTTCAGATAATAACTTATCTTTTCTAGGAATGTCACTCACCATTTTCCCTGTTATATTTTTAATCGAGTTCATAATTTTATCAAAATTTTCATCATTCAGTATGGAGCAAAATAATTAGCAAATTATATTTCTATAAATCGAGTTCCTTCAAATATTCTAAAATCTTATATTATTTAAACTTAGTGTAGAACAACTAGTATTACATTGCTATAATTTTACTTTTATATCTACGAGTACTTTTTCCTCTTCAGCATAAT
>CAHIKZ030000023.1:1025000-1037500 GCA_903632075.3 Acanthosepion pharaonis
CTGGATCAGTTCAACAAGACCGTAGTCACTATATCATTACTACTTGTGAAGAAGACCTGCATGCCAAACTCTGTCGTAAACTTTCGAGATGTGTAAAGCAACAACCTGAGCTTCACGATTCTTATACAGGGCTTGTTAGACTCTATCCGCAAATTTCATCAATATATCAAAAGTTGACCTAGAAAAAAGAAAACCATATAATGCTTTTCTGAAAGAAGATCCTTCGATGTGAGATGCTTAAACAATTCAGCATTGGTTAGGGTCTATAGTAGCTTAGCAAAAATATGTAGAAATGTTATAGGTCGATAGTTGTAATTGGCGGGAGGTTCACCTGTGTTCTTAAAAACTGCAGCAAATGATGGGAAATTCAAAAATGCAGTAAAGCAACCGGCAGCAAGGAATTTGTTATAATGATTAGAGAGAAGATCAGCCAGTTTGGAAGCACATTTCTTAAGGATTATTGCAGCGATATAAACAGGTCCATATGCTTTGTGGAGATCCAGAATAGGGATGATAGCAGAAAATAGAAAGTGTTAGATGGATATCACTTAACAGAGATTCAATCTTAAGTGAAAAGTTAGGCAAGGATAGTACATATTTGTTTCAAAAGTAGACTTTCGTGATGTGTAAAGCAACAACCTGAGCTTCACGATTCTTATACAGGGCTTGTTAGACTCTATCCGCAAATTTCATCAATATATCAAAAGTTGACCTAGAAAAAAGAAAACCATATAATGCTTTTCTGAAAGAAGATCCTTCGATGTGAGATGCTTAAACAATTCAGCATTGGTTAGGGTCTATAGTAGCTTAGCAAAAATATGTAGAAATGTTATAGGTCGATAGTTGTAATTGGCGGAGGTTCACCTGTGTTCTAAAAACTGCAGCAAATGATGGAAATTCAAAAATGCAGTAAAGCAACTGGCAGCAAGGAATTTGTTATAATGATTAGAGAGAAGATCAGCCAGTTTGAAGCACATTTCTTAAGGACTATTGCAGCGATATAAACAGGTCCATATGCTTTGTGGAGATCCAGAATAGGGATGATAGCAGAAAATAGAAAGTGTTAGATGGATATCACTTAACAGAGATTCAATCTTAAGTGAAAAGTTAGGCAAGGATAGTACATATTTGTTTCAAAAGTAGACTTTAAGGAAAATTTAGGGCCAAAGCATTAAGATTATCTGCGGAATTTTTAAACAGTTCAGTTCGAATGAAGTGATTATGAATAGAAAATTTTAATAAGAATTCAGTAATAACGCCATCCGAAGCTGTTGAATGAAATACAGTGCTTCATTCTCTCAGCAACCTATGGTTAGATTAGGACGAAGACACGTTGGCATGTATAACGCACAGCCAGGAAAAAGTTTCTGTTATGAAGGGAACACTCACGCTTGTGTATCCGGAAATATTGATTCCTTTGTGCGATAGCAGTGGAACTCGCAGAAGTCTAAAGTTTCCGGGAAGGAAGGAAACATCTATCACAACCTTGACCCAAATGAAAATTTCGGTGATGGAATACTCAATATGGAGGTTGGAAATATTAGTCCATGGGTCGTCTCGAAAAAATAACAGAGTGATTTCCAGTCAACCTGCTGGTAACGGAAAGAGATCTTCTGAATAAGACTTCGCATTCTAATAGATGTTTAAAGGGATATCAATAGATACTACAGTGTGACCCAAATTGGTTATATATATATATATATATATATATATATATATATATATATATATATATAAAATATATATAAAAAAAACTAAAATATTCCATGGTCATAATTTATTCCATTGGAATCGTAAATACGATCCAAATCATCAGACCTACAAATTCAAAAATGAAAACAGAAAAAAAAAAAACAACTCCGGAAATCAAAACAGAATTTAGAGAAAGTGTAAGTATGAGGATGAGTGACAGAGAGAATTTTTGGAGATGTGGGTGGGGTGGATTTAAAAAGGAGAGAAAGAAAGTCGACGGATGTCTAATACATAAAGATACATTTCGTGGTGACATATACACACCACAGACAATTCGGATAGGAAGGGAAAAAAAAATAAATAAAAAAAAAAGGGAAAGGGTGGGGAGAGGATGGGACGAAGGAAAATAAAATTGTGTATGTATATTTTCCACTAATATTATCTATATATATATATATATATATATATATATATATATATATATATATATATATATATATATATATATATACCCAGATGTCCTCAAGATCACATGGCACAATAAATAAAAGCGTAGGTTAAAATCCAGTGACAGGACCCAAAGAGTGTGAGTTTAATACACGGT
The DNA here is from genome assembly GCA_903632075.3 of Acanthosepion pharaonis. Taxonomy (NCBI): domain Eukaryota; kingdom Metazoa; phylum Mollusca; class Cephalopoda; order Sepiida; family Sepiidae; genus Acanthosepion; species Acanthosepion pharaonis. The sequence continues at coordinate 1,027,297 of CAHIKZ030000023.1, forward strand.
TTAGGCAGTGGAGAACTTTCAGAGGGAAATTAGCAGGAGATAACTGATAACTGACATCCATCAAACACGGCACGAGGAACTAGAACAGTCTAACCAAGTGAGCGAAATAAAGGGTTCAGTTCGAAATTCCAACCCCCTGAAGAAGGCTGGAGCGTACAACGGCCGAAACGTTGTGATAAATATGGCGACAAAGATGAGCACAATAGTCTGAATAATTTAAATAATGTACATAATACCTCATCTCAGAAATATAGACAGACTCTGATATATATATATATATATATATATATATATATATATATATATATATATATATATATATATATATGTGTGTGTAAAAAAATTTTTGCTGATTAATATTTAATTTTTTTTTTGCTTCAAATCATCATTCTGATTTCCGGTTCGTGAATAAGCAAAACGTGATAAAATACATTTAGGTAAAATCCAGCGCACGAAACATGATATTTTAAAATATTAAAACAAACTACATAACAAACAACAATATTATTCGAAAGTAAACCCACATTTTGATTTTCAGAGCAGTATCCGTTTATTCAATACATAATCGACTTAGTGGTAAGACAGTTAAGAAGCCTTGTTAATTCTTCTCCATTGCAGTGATTTATTCTGCAACTTGAAAATTCTCGAAATGATGACTAAGCTGTTATTTGCGTAAAATATGCAACCAGAATATCTTCAAAGATTTTATACTATATATATATATATATATATATATATATATATATATATATATATATATAAATCAAGAAATTAATTTCTGGATTTGAATGAATTAAATCCAAAATAAATAGATACAATACGTCTAATTTATTTAACCAAACATACTTATATATATATATATATATATATATATATATATATATATTTTATATATATATTTATATATATATATATATATATTGTGTGTGTTTTTCATTCATACACGTTTCATTAAATAATATAGACAAGTGTTGTCTATTTATTTTGTGAGATTTTTTTCGTAACATCTGATAAGTTTTATAACATTATCGTTGAACGAAAAAAGAAATTCACAATAGTGATCCATATTTTTTAATACAATCTAAGCTTATCGTTGCTTAGAAATCATCTATGTAAATATTGTCAGACTATCATCACTGTCTTGTCCGTATATTGTTTAATATGTTGTAATTGTCATCTTTGATAATGGCTCAAGTAAGCCATAAGCTTAGACTGTATTCAAAAAATATGGATCACTATTGTGAATTTCTTTCGTCGTTCAACGATAATGTTATTAAACTTATCTGATGTTACGAATAAAATCACATAAAATAAATAGACAACACTTGTCTATATTATTTAATGAACGAGTATGAATATATATATATATATATATATATATATATATATATATATATATATATATATATAATTGTGTATTTGGAATGAAATCCGTCTATCATACAAGTTTCATTAAAGACTGATAAAATTTTAAGCTTTTAATTTAATTGTTCTTGTGTTCGTATGATTTATGTTTTTGACACAAGTTGTAAAAATTGATCGAATCTTTTGTATGTTTCCAGTGGACTCAGCTAATTTTATAGACATTATGAAGTATGTATTTGTTCTATTTTAAAATTACTACTGAATGCATAGACTTCTATTTTTATATCTAGAGATATGTGAATGTGTTTTTATTTATTTTCCAATGATGGTCAGGATATTCTGACTTTCTTAATAGTTGATATTAATGTGTCTTTGCATAACATTCTACACATTCCCTTACATTTAAAATAGAAAAAAATGTATTTGATCATGGATATAAGAATTCCCGAAAGCTACAAGATATGCAAAACAATCGCACAATTACATTCATTTAAATTCACATTTGTGTCTAATATTCAGGTTCTAAAATTATCCCACATCTGTCTGTCTGTCTGTCTATCTATCTATCTATCTATCTCTCTCTCTCTCTCTCTCTCTCTATATATATATATATATATATATATATATATATATAATTCCATATTTAAAAATTATAACATAAATATTTTATAAAATCATTACAAAAATAGCCTCTGGTGTCTTATCAATTGATGATGTTGAATTTGGATTGTATAATAAAGGTTTTAAATGGTTCAAATTATTTAACCACCTCTCGTAAGGGGAAACGCTGTTACATGAGTTGAAATGATCAATCAAAATACAACTATATATATACAACTATATATATACATATATATATATATATATATATATATATATATATATATATATATATATATATATATATAAAAAGGCAAACACTAATATTCCATGGTCATAATTTATTCCATTGGAATCGTAAATACGATCCAAATCATCAGACCTACAAATTCAAAAAAAATTTTTTTTTTTTAATTTGTAGGTCTGATGATTTGAATCGTATTTACGATTCCAATGGAATAAATTATGACCATGGAATATTAGTGTTTAAGCCTTTTTATTATATCCTTACTCTGTCCTAGACATTGAGTTCTACCTGGATCATCCTTCCTCTTGGAAAACTGTTTTTCTGAAAATATACATGTATGGGAATTTTTTATATATATTTTGCATATGTATGTATATTTTCCACTAATATATTATCCATCTATCTATCTATTATCTATCTATCTATCTATCTATATATATATATATATATATATATATAAATATATATATATATATATATATATATATATATATGCATACATACATACACACTAACCTATAAACACATTGTTGTTGAATATGTAATTCTAATATTAAACACAAATCTTTATTTCAAGTAAAAATTTAGAGGCAATGCAAGTGATATGTCATGCATATAATATTCTTCGTATCGTATGGAATATTATAAATAGACAGAATATTACAATTATTTTTCCACATATGTATACCAGAAATGTACGTTGAATAAGAAGAAATAACAATCTTTGTCTGTGTAAATAAATAAAAGAAATAACGTAGCTCTTTGAAAAGCGTGAAAAACGACTACTTGTGTTAAGAGAAACAGAACTTTCTCGAAGACATCGAAAGATCTTCAAGGCGAATTCATTTATTATACATGTTAGATCGATAAATGTCAGAGTCTTTCGACTTATAAATACTACATTGGTTTTTATACGATGAATAAAACATTCTGGAAACAAATCAAACATCTTATTTTGATTTGCGTTCGACTTAGACGTGGTTAATCACTGACGATGACAATAAAAAGACATCCGTGGTGAAATGATATGAATTTGTTTCGAAAATAAATGAAAATACATAAATATGGAAGGAATCCTATTCGGGGGCGGGTGACGTAAGAAGCAACAAGAAGTAAATGTAAAAGAGAAATAAATGATGGTAGGAAAGAGGAAAATAAAAATATGGAGTATTCCTGAAAGTAGCGTGATATTGAACGAGATGACATCGCCCTACATTTCATGATACTTAGAAATGTCTTTTGTTCAAAGATTACTTTTCAAGAAAGTGTTCACGAGAATGAAACATTTTGGAATTTCACCACGTAACTATTTTAAATGCCTAAAATCCCAGTTTTAATTCTACAGATTGATGTTTGACTCTATATCGATCACATTCAAGCAACAATTCTTCGAGTCGGATTCTTTGCTGACAATACCTCACCTCGCTGGCCAACGACACCAAAGGCCCTCTTTTAACGAATGCAATCCATTTTGATCATGCCTTTATGTATATTAAAATATTGGTGTAGAATAAAGGGTTAAAAAAGATGCAATTTTTCAATTAGACTGATTGACAATCGTGGCTAAAAAGCCCAGTTTGCCTTGCAGTTTATCATAAAATAGTTAAATTCAAAACCATATTTTGCTAAAGTAACTTTAAATATTTCGACCAGAAATCTCGTCACGTGTTTTTAGTTGTGCACATATTGTGCATAACCGTGTGAATAATGCCTGTTTAATTTTAGCATATCATATACATAGACAGGGGAAATAATATTAATTGAACAATTATACTTGTAGTGATAAAACAGGAAAAAATCATTCCCTAACATTTTCCTCATCATTGTATTTGAAACTGATGAGAGAATTATGTGCTATGTCTTTTGAAATTTAACAAAAAAAAAAAAAAAATAGTAATGTCATAGCTTACTGGTGACATCAAAACAAAATTGCTTTACTTCCACTAGAAGTGACCTTTTTTTTTATTTTAAATTAAGTTTGACTTCCATGGGGGTGACTCGTTGCGTCTTATCGGACTAACATTTATTTCGCTGATATGAAGTGTATAGATTATATTAAATAAATTATAGATCCTGTAGCTAGGAAATTTGGTTATCTGCGTTGTGCACGACATTTTTCTCACCAAAATCTATCTTACATATTTATAAGTGTACCATTTGTCCTTGATTAACTTTACTCTATGATACCGAAAATTTATGAATTTAATTTTAGAGGGTGCTCCAAATGTTGTATTACCATTGTGAACTTGTAAATTTTATATTTATTTACCAAATAGAATCAGGTTTCTTCATGTGACAATATATTTTGTCTTTTTGGTCTAATTATGGGAGACGATGTTATGCAATTTTTCTCTGGTTGATATTTCACTTGTGTCTGTCAATTGTTGCGTGACATTTTGGCAGTACTAGATTGGCGGCAATGTTGCATCATTTTACAGTTCAAATGGTTAGATGTCACCATAAGGTCCATGCTAACAATTCATTCTATCGGACTTCTCGCATGTCGAATTCGCTTTCGTCTTCTTGGTTCCGAGTCGAATTTGATCTTCAAAATTTTAAATACAATGTCAATAATTATCTTCCGTCTTCTTAATTCTTGTTCTGGTATTATCATCTCTCCGTACAAATGCCTCTCTCACATTTTCTAAAACTCAGTAACCCCTTACGTCTCCGTGGCTTTATTGCCTTATTTGTGCTGATATGATTCCAAAAGAACCATGCTATCATGTACACAAGGTGATTTCTTTTATATTAGGTAATTTTTACGTCATTAGATTATGTGAACCATTTGAAGGCTTTAGTAATATAGTGATTGTTTTTTTGTATATATATATATTGCTAATCAAAATAATTTATAAGATTTATATTCATAACAATTGTTCTAATAATTCAGAAAGTATTTAGAACATAATGCTTTCGAATCTACTGTATTGGTTTAAGTTTAAATTCATTTAAATTTCTATTGATATAAAAATGACATTTGCATGCAAATATATTTCGAATTTTACGTTATGTCCTCAGTACGTGTAGCACTTTAAAACATTTTTCGATATTTTTATATTCCATGCCAACATTGTATATAGAGGACCATCGTTCTCCATAATTTGCTCTCAGCGTATTTGAAGTAATATTTGTAAAATTCCCGCTCTCTCTACCTTTGTCCTCACGCAAACAAGTTAGTTAAGTGTTAAAAGAGATATAACTTGTACTTTCATATTGCATAAATACTACATGGCTGGAATGATATTAGGTCAAGCACACTTAGGAAAGAAACTTCGATCATCATTACAATATGTCATAAAAGAAAGAGAAATAAAGTAATGTAATACTTTAGGGATAACTAAGGTTCTTATCTTTTTTGGAGATAAATCACTTAGATTAGATGAGAGCCGTTTAGTGTCGCCGCACAGTACAATGATAAGAGTGACAGTCAATTTCAGTTGGTTTGCAGTATCCAAATCTATATATTGCTATCTTTAGCCGGAACGTTCCATAGACCGGACAGGGGCTATATCGGTCTCCCAGCAGCTTACATGTCCATGAAGCCGTTTGCCTTTTGGATTTTATCTTTCCCGTATAAAGAAAAGTTTTCAAAAATATGACTCAAAATAAACTTTTAAAAAATAGATAATATGATCTAGAAATTGAAGGAAGGTAGTGATGTCATGTACCTCGAATCCCTCACTAAAATTTGGGATGCGAAATTATTAAATATTATACACTTCAAATCTGTGTAAAAATGAGTTACAATAAATTCATTGCAGAAGATAAGGAGACTAAACGTTGATTTGGTGTATTTTCACGCAACACAGCAAACTGCTGATAAATAACACATTAGCTTAAAATTGTAGGATAACAGTCAAGCTGAGGTCTTGTTAAATTTAAAAGAACTCTTTACGGAACATTTACATTCGACTGATTGCTATCTGTAATTCGTAGTAAAAGCTCAAGAGGCTCAAACGGAGATAAAATGGCGGAAGAAAGATTAATTGCTTTTATAGACGAAGATGACAGGACAAAGAAAACTGTTGCCTACAAATTTGACTATTCTGCACAAGAGAAAACAGAACTACATAGAAGCAGTTGACGAACTGCAAACCCTCCCTCACTTAAGGCTCAAACACACATCGCTCGCTTATAGCAATAGGTTACTTCCTAAGAATAAAATCTCATTTACTTCTAGAAATTGTTTTGTTTTTCACTCGTGGGTAACGATTTGGCCGAAGAGTCTTTTTTATGCAACAAGCGTTTGTCCATATGAAACCGTACACTATCAACGAAATTGGTGTTTGGTTTGAGCTGCAACGCAACAAAATTATGAGTAATGTTTTTAAATACACTCGTCTTATTGGTACTTTCATATGAATGATAAGCATGGCACCAAATACGCTAAGGAATGTCAAAACTTTCATCCACATATGACAGCATTCCCAGATCAATGGTTAAAATAACTTCGAGAAATTGAGGCTTTAGCCAACAAAGCCTGTAACGATAACTATTCTGCTTCGAAATATATTGGTTGGCGCTACATATTCATAAACTGTTATAAACAATAGAAATCACAGCATAAGCCCTAAATTCATCATAAGAATTCAGGATATGGAATTAGTAAATAGTAAAGACTTCACATACCTCGGTGTATGAATAAGATATAAAGAGAATATATGAAATAAGGAAATTTAACGTAGAACAGATTTTGCTAAAGGCAGTTTCGCACAACGAAAACGTTAAGCAGAAAATCCGTGTCATCTTCTTAAATAACCTCGTCAGATCGAGGATTTAACGGGGATGATATGCATGTCGACAAATCCGTTCAGAAATGTCAAAACTGTCATCCGTTAACAACGGCTTTCTCAGAGCAATGGTTAAAAATATATTTTGGCGAAGGAGACCTGTGTGTCTTGGCAAAGACCGCATTTATTCTCACATTGCCGGTTGGCGCTAGAAATAATAACAAAAGTATATACCAGATAAGAGAAGCAATGTCATCTGAGAAACTTTCCGCAGGAGCAACGTCTAAAATTGGTATCCCATGTAATTCGAAGAGGAGATAATGATATAATCAGGATAGTAACATTCCACACTACTTAAACTGGAATGATGGCAAGGAAACCGGTGTCAATACTTTAAAAACTGATAACATTTATGAGAATTGAGGAATAAAATAATTACGTGGAAGATTTTATAAAATTCAGCCAACTGTACTACTCGTTCGACTATCAATGTGTACCGAAGGCTTATTTATAATAAACGTTAGCATTGGGATATGGCCCAGATCAAAGCGTAGTAATGTTTGACATCTTTTTAGATAGGAAATCGCAGCTGGTCCACCTGGGCACAGCCCCTTTCTCTTTGCTCTAAATGAGGTTTATTCGATGTAATATCGACTGTAGCGGAAGAGTTTTTATGGTACTGGCATATTTTTGTCCTTTACCCATGCGTGTATGTGTACCTTGCGTAAAAATGCCTTGTGTTATATTATTCCTTAAGGATGAAGTCACGAAAATAAAATATCTAAAATATATGAAGATGAAACAACAGTTGCGTGTGATCACCTAAGTTAAACAAAGTCTAGCCTTGTCAGGGTCTATATGGGCAATCATTTATGAATACCAGCTGCTTTAAGCTTGTATGTGCACATGTTGAAATGGATAACGTCTCGGAATTGGAATTTGGAGAGCGGATATCCAATTCATGTCGAGTTCGTTATATTCAATTTCGCGTAGATAACCTTGGGAATGGTACGTGTCAACTTCTTCCTTAATTACTAGGTGATGTATCAGTAGACCAGTAATTTCTCCAAAGCATTCTGAGAATCTAACAATATTTTCTGGATGTAAATGACCTGAAATGGTTGATAAGCTGTAAAAAATCAAATCTATCAATAAATCAGAATTAGCGAACTCACACTTTCGACGGTCTCTTTTGTTGACGATCTTATATTCTGTCTTTTTTCCTATAGTATACTTTAAACAAATTGATGCAAGATTCTTTAGGAGTCCTCCAAATCACAACGTCACCTGCGTATATTATATTCTAAAGAGTATGACCACCGATATTTACAAATATAGGTATCACATTGGTAGATCAGATGTCGGAATACAATTACTAGAAAAGCCGTCCTAAAATTTGACTTATAATAAAACATCAGTGTTTGATGAAAAACGAAAAAGAGAATAAATAAGAGGCAAGTAAACGTCATATTTGGACATTATTTACATTATTCGGACGATTATCCTCATCTTTGTCGCCATATTTATTACAACGTTTCGGACGTTGTACGCTCTAGCCTTATCAGGTGCTTGGAATGTCGAACTGAACCCTTTATTTCGCTCACTGGGGTAGACTGTTCTAGTTCCACGTGCCAAGTGTGATGGATGTCAGTTATCAGTTATCTCCTGTTAATTTCCCTCTGGAAGTTCTCCACTATCTTAACCTGGTATTGAACTCACACTCTTTGGGTACTCACACTGGATCTAACTAACGCAGTTATCCACTGTGCCATGTGCATGAATTTCTGGGTATTATAAAATTAATGTCTTCAGGAACCATTTTTACCCGTGCTCATATTGCAATTTATCTATTTAGTTATTTTTTTTTTGCTGTTATCATTGCATTTTTTTTTAACCAGAGCTCATATTGCAACGTTTTGTTGATATTATCGATTTCCTCTGGCACTCCTCATTATTGGCTCCCATCTTTTATTCATTTCTATGCATGGTCGGCTTAGGAGAGTTTTGTGAACTAGCATATGTGCTGATTCCCTAAGTTTACGAATTTTCCAATGGTGTTCCTTGTCTATCATCTGAACCTGATCCCACAGCGGGCGGTGATTTCATTTCTCTCTCCATATGTGGTCAGCCACGCCTGATTTTTCCACTTCCCCTCGTGTTACAGATTTCTGGTGTTCTTGAAGCCTTACCTTGAGGGGGCGGCCTGTCTCCCCTTTATATTTCTTTCCGCAGCTGCACGGGATAGCGTACACTCAGTCTTTAGTCATGTTCTCCTCTATGGGGGTAAGTCTTACTCGGGAGAGATATCTGCGAAGTGTCGTCAAGCTTTTGAAGGTTGTCCTGATGTTATATGGACCACAGATACTTAGTATTTTCTCTGATAACCCCTTTGGATATCATACAGAAATTAGAAAAAATATAAAGTTGCCTATTCTCTTTTATTTTAGATGAAACGAATATTTTTAATAAGAAAATATTTTATCAGTAAATGTACACCAATTTTACTATAAATAGTGTATTTGTAAAATGAGTTATCTCCAGTTGCCCATCATAGAACATCGTACACAGTGCGCTATACTAACAACGACATTATTATATCGAGTTAAATAAACTGATACTTCAGAAGCATAATATGATCAAGCAGCCATGGAGATGACACCAAATTTTACTCATCCGTCACCGAAAAATTTTACTTTGTTTATTCCCGTCGGTATTTTAATAAATGAATTAATTTTAGGCTAAGCCAGCCAATAACTGTATGATTTTTTCGTTATTCATTCTGATATTTTACTGATATTTTTGCCCGTGTTCAAAAACATTGCTTCTTTCAAGAACTGTTAAATGTTAGTTTAGAGATGGCAATATATGTTATATTGGTGGTTTTATTTTTCATAGCAGTATGAGAAATCATACATGGACTCAGTCATATATACACACGCACACACACACACACACACACACACACACATATATATATATATATATATATATATATATATATATATATATATATATATATATAATAACAGACAAATGTATTTTACAGAAAGTATATCCAGAAAGCTATTTTAAAAAAAAAAATATCGGGATTTTAATAAGAAAGTACAGAAATTTTCACATTAAAAACAATGGAAACATGAAAAACAATGAAAAAAAAACATTTTTAATTGAATCAAAAGACCTAAGAAAAAAGAAAGAAAGAAAGAAAGAAAGAAAGAAAGAAAGAAAGAAAGAAAGAAAGAAAGAAAGGTTAAAAAAT
>CAHIKZ030000023.1:1042500-1055000 GCA_903632075.3 Acanthosepion pharaonis
TATATATATATATATATATATATATATATATATATATATTCGCTGCCTAAATACTAAATTTCCTATGGGATCCATATTGCAGACATTTTTCAGGATTAGTTGAATGTCTTTCTTTTATGATATCATGATAGATAGAAATGTTCTATATCTATCATCTACTGTAGGGTAATTCATTTTAATTCGCCTAAAATTTGCGCAAATAACGAATATTTATTTGACGCTGCTTGGACATAGTCATCACTTATTTAACAGTATAATTGTGATATATATATATATATATATATATATATATATATATATATATATATATATATATATATATATATATACGGACAACACAGTTTTGAATGCTGTTAGATACGTTTAGAAAATATAGTAAAGTTGATGTCAAACTCGATGAGATCTATATTGATCTTTAATGCGTCTGTTGTTTTAAAAATAGCTTCGCGAGGATACCAGTTGGTTTGCTGATTCAGAGAGGAAAAACTGATACCCTGTTAGAAAATATACGGAGGTCGGCTGAAATGTCCATAGGCTGACAAAGATATAAAGATAAGTGGACTACTAATTGGTAGAGTAAAAGATACAACTGCTGGCGGTCCACCTGTTTTATTCACGTACATTTCCATGTCATTTAGCTTACCTATTTCTCTGTCTACTTACATTTATATAATGGTCAATGTAGGAACATTCACGCACCCATTTGTACAAAAAGAAAACGAGAGAAAAAGAATAGACTAATTGCAAAATGTCAGGTTGTATAGTGGTCAGCAAAATAGACACAAACATCGAGTAAATTTAGACATTCATTTATTATTATAGTGTTTTAATATAATGATTATAATATTCCGAAGCTTCATGCGAATATCGAATGTTATTAGGAAGGATGTTATTAAAGTATTAAGACATAGGAAATTGTCTTAGACAAAAAAAAGGTTAGAATATATATATATATATATATATATATATATATATATATATATATATATATTCCCAAGAGGATAGAATCCAGGTAGAACTCAATATCCAGGACAGAGTCAGAACATAATGTAATAATGTTTTTTGAATTTGTAGGTCTGAAGTATTGCATCGTTATTACGATTCCAATGTAATACATTATAACCAGGGGATATTAGTGTTTCAGCCTTATATATATATATATATATATATATATATATATATATATATATATATATATATATATATAACCTCTTAAATAGTGGAGGATGTTAGGAAATTTTCTCACAAATAAAACAATGCTTGACGTGAAAGATATTTCGCTTTATCAATGAATGATAAGAATACCACGAACAGAAATAACAAGAGACATATATCTTCAATAAGAACGTTGTACATGAAAGATTAAGAAGACATTTTGAGGAATAGTTGTGAAAATTCTAACACTCCCATGATATAAGGAAGTCAAGAGAATCAGTTGTTATAGCGAATAATTTACTTTTTACATTAATAAATTGCAAAACCAATACAGATAAGATGCCAATCGTTAAGAAAACATATTTGAACGCTAAAACGTATGAAGTACTGAAAAGACATAACATATTCTAAAAGAATATATTTTCACTAGTTTTTTTTTTAATGTTTATCCAAGCGGCATAGTAACTTAACAATAACTTATCATTGATATAGGTGTAATATAATTGTATTTTGGATATACGTAACGATTATATTTGTATGTAGATTGCGAATTGTCTAGCACCTACTATTCGGAAGCGGTCACTAATCCAGTGATTGGCCAGGATCGACGTTGCTTAACTTTGCTGATTGTACGTAAACATGTTGTTTGCAAACTATATTGTCGTAAACGTATGTAGTGTTAATGGAGATACTGAAATATGAAATTAATTCACATTCGATGTAATACAGGTACAACGTTGATAATTAAAAGGATTTTTCTACAAAATTGTTCCAAGAGATAATTGGATTCTACTTTTATGTGCAGTATCTGTTTAAGACGTAGACGGTTATATCCCTCTACAATTTCTCTCCTTAACAAATCGTGTATTTTTTTTATTCTTCTCCCCATGTATTTGCTCAAGTTCGCTAGGTATGTATTGCGTTGTTTTCCTCTGTCCCTCTTAAATTTATTCCTTCCTGATAATACCAAATTTCTCAAGTCCTCTTTTTCTTATTATGGGCCCTGGACTTTTCAACTGTCTTAAGTGTCCTTTTTCTTTCCATTTTCTCTGGAACTTACACCTTACTTTAATTTCCGTTCATCGCATTCTCAGCTCCATTCTGTAGAACTACATTCTTTTGCATCAATATTCTTCATCATCTCTGAGAAGATTGTCCAGCATTTACTGCCATATAAGAGGATCTATAATTGTTCATTGCACTTTTGTTTGTTTCTAAGAATAATTTTGTCCTGTAATCCTTTGCTTAGATGTTGGAACGCATCTGTTACCATCCAAAAGCGCTGTCGAATTTCTTTGTCGCATTTTCAGTACTTTTTTTTAAAATAAATATACTTCCCAGATACTTAAGTATTTGTACTTGTTCGGTTCTGGTATCTCAAACTTGCGTGTCAGATTGTTCCTTTTGCTCACAACCATGTTTTCAAAATTGATGATTATTCCTTTCTTCTATAATTTCTTCATAGCATTTTGGTGGAATTCTTATGTGTTTTTTTTTTGTGTCGTCTTTATATATTTCGTTGTTAAGTTAACATCTGCCAATAATGAATCATTGTAAGATTTCTCTTTCTCTCAGAATTGCCACATTGCATATATTGAATTATTCCGGTAAGAAAAGTCACCATTGACTCACACCTCCTTCTATTTTTGCATATTTACTGAATTCATTTTCTATTCGTATGAAGGCGGTTTGCTGCCAGTATAAGTTCTGGATTATTCTAATATCCTTCCTAAGCATGACAAAGTTACCTAGCATTTCCATCAGTACATTGTGATTATATTTTCAAGAGGTTTTGCATAAACTATAAAACATCGGTATATACTTTTTCATTTGGATTGATTTAGCTTGTATCAAGGTACATAAATATTACATTCATTGTTCCAGTTTCATTTTGTAATATATATTCAACAACACTTAACAATAGAATGTGAATGGTGATTTAATACCCTGCGAACGAAAATACATTCTGAGGAAGAACGTGTGTAAATGCGACAACTTACCATTTGTAGACATGTATATGGATAGATGAAGATCATATTATTTACCTATCTGGGAAAAGGTGGATTTGCTATTAAGAATACGTTCAAAGATTGTCCACTAGAAAACATCTACGAATAAAGCATATTTTAATATTCTTTATTCGTAGATGTTTTCTAGTGGACAATCTTATGGCTCACGGCAATAATATATAATGGCTCACGGCCACAGCTCATATATATATATATATATAATGGCTCATATATAGTGGCTCACGGCCATTTATGATATGGCTCATAGCCCTAGCTCGTTGAACACCGGTTTTTTTATGATCACCGGAGTTAAGCAACGTCGAACCTTTTCAGTACCTAGATGTGTGACCGTTTGGCAAGTACAGCTGATCTACATTTTGTTGTACGTGTGTTGTAATGGACAACGTCTCAGAATAGGAAATTTTATAACTGAGTTCAAATTCCAGTCGGTTTTCTTATATTCACTTATGTGCAAATACTCTTGAGAAAGGTATAGATCCATCTATTTTCCTGACATCTATGGCGCAATTGGTAGGACTTGTATCTATAAATCATTATATCAACAACGTTCTTACAATGTAAAAATATTTTCTGGCTTTAAATTATCTACAAATTTTTGATAAGATGTAAAATACAAATCAATCTATCAATAAAATACAAATTGAAAATATTTTTTAATTAACAACAGCGTGAAATAATCTAGCGAACGTGTAGATCGTTAATAATTTTAGATAATAAATTGTCTCATTGTCAAAGATAATAATGATAGTTGATATCATTTTCTGCCAAGAAAATTCATAAAAAGGGTGCGATGTATGAATTGTCGCCTAAATTACGTAACAATGAAAATAACCGTGATATCTCATGTGAAATGATATATTCACCAAAATTACACAAAAATATCTTGAAATACGAAAGAGTAGACATAGAGTAATATAACTTGAAATACAAAAAAAAAAAAAGAAAAAAAAAGATAATAAATCACCGTTTGTTTCGATCACAGCCTACAGGTTACTTCGGAACCTTCTGTATTTTTTCTGGACGTTCTCCTCATTTAACTATATGAATGCTGCCTTCAGGTCGTCTTTGAATCATACAAGGAGTTTTGTTCGCCTCTTGCTCAACTGCCCCTCACTCATAAAAATAAAAGAGGTTGCTCAAATGTAAGGGTAATGTGGTCGCAGAAACTTTCTAACAGGCATATCTGGATTCTCCTGCTTGTATTGCACGTTGCAGAGTTATGCTGCCAGGCATAGGTATTTCCAGAATCTACATTCTTGGCCCAGGGCAGCACTACATCTTCAAGGCAATTTATGTTGGCCTCCGTGTTGAGTCCGATGTCCTCACTAACAAATTCCATAGTTTTTTATCAGAACCTCCAGAGTGAGTTTTCCTAACTGCTTTACCTTCGTAATCACCATTAAACTCATCCAAAACTTTCTGAATTCTCTGCACTGTCCCACTCAGAAATGTTCCTATTGGAGGTTGCGGTGCGAATTCCAAGCAGTAGACCGTGTCTTTTTCAAATTTCTGGCGGAGTGAATTGCGTCATTGTGCTCTTTTTTTTTTTTTCAAAGAGGCTGCCTAGCTTATCCTACTATTTTTCGGAGTCAATAAATTAAAATAAATAAACAATGATCATCGGCGAAATTAAAAACAAACGGTGACAATTAACTTATCATCCCCTGTATAAGATCTATGACCCCTTGTATACTATATATCTAGTGAAACAAAGAGGGATTTGCAGGTTTCACAAAATATGCCGACCTTTCTGTAAAAAAAAAGAATGTAAAATATATATTTTAACAATCGAACTTCTTGAAATTTAAAGATACATAATGTGTTTCTTTCTTGTTTTGAATATTACTCGAGTGCATTTATGTTATTGGAACTTCTATTTTTGGAGTATAAGCATTAGCTTCGGAAGTTCTTCTGAAGATGAAATATCAAGAAAATTTCCAGGAAAACAATGATTCATTATCTTTAGAAAGTACAACAAAAGAATTGTTTAAAGAGAAGAAAAAGCTATGTTCTAACGCATCTCTGAACTTGAATTTTATGGTTAATTTCTGACAAAAATTAAAGACGGAAATGTGGAAAAAAATTACAAAGACTGAGCTAAAATTTATAATCGTAATATTTACGTTGATTTGGGAAAAAAAAATACAAAATCTCCTACGAGTAAATTCAAATAAATATTTTGCAGGAAATGATAATGTTATAGGAATGGCATCTAACTATGTATATATGACATTTTGAAAAAAGTTATTAAGCACTTAAGTCCACATGTATAATACGTCATCATCCATCCAATACACACCTGAAAATTGTACTGAAAGTATGGGAAAATGCTTCTACTCACGCATAATATGCACCACTTGTTTGGTAATCAAACACTATAAATTGCACCTCTCCAATTTCATTTCGGCCCTCGATTCCTACACTTATGAAAAAAAATGTTCTGAACATAAAATAATATTATTCTAATTTATTTTTATGATAATTCTTATTTTATTTTACATTTGTAAGTATTGCTAGGTACATGTCATTCTATTTGACTTCCTTATATGGTCGCAATCGCCGAATGTTAGTGTTATATAGCCGTATAGTTGTAGTGAGTAGTCATTTCATAACCTATGAAACGTAAATTTAAAAATAATGTAGCTGTCCATAATACACACCCATAATTTTGTTGATTATTTTTTTAGAAAAAATGCGTATTATGCATGGAGAATTAAAGTTTTACATATTTTCATCAATGTATCACTCACTATATAATTAAAATTTTGTTAATTAGGGCAATATTAAACCCGCCAATAATACTGATGGGATAAAAACACATCATAACATATATGAAAATATATTTGTTCTCTATATGTCTGTAAAATGATATTCATCATGTCAGTCACGGATTCTGCAGAGTCTTTAAAGTGTTCTTCTCTGAATTGTTTCTAAGGTAATAACACCTTTTTACTAAACGGCTGCGTGTTATGTACTTTTTTGTGAGCAACTCGTTTATAACGCAATTATGCTCAAATTTGACTGATTCAGAAGCAACGTGACTACTGAAGTTTAGATTAGTCAACTCATAAGCGAAGAAAAATAAAGAAATTGTAAAAAAAAGATTTACTAAAGGCGTTATTTTACACTATATAAGAAGCATTCTAAAATTTCGACTAGCAACAGGGCCTATGGTCTTATCACCTTCAAATACTGCTTCCGTACAATCACTGATGTTAAGACTGGTCAGTACCAAGATGGGTGAACGCTGTAGAATATCAGGTGTAGGAATCTGGTGGTAGAACTGATAATATCTAAGAATTGTTATGCGGAGAGCCGAGTTCCAATCAACGTTGTGTTCATTATATACACTTAGGCACAAATCCAGCCCTTCTTCCCCCAGCTATGACTTAATAAAGAAGACTTTCATCATTAAACCAATATTATCTCAACAAATTATTACAATGTTAAAATATTTTCTGGCATTAAACAACCTGCAAATATTTGATAACCGGCAGAAAATGAAGCAAGCAATCATTAAACCTTCTAGGTATATTGAACAGTTTTTTTTTATTTCTTTTTTTTGCCTTAGGAATAAAAACAGTAGAAAATTAATTACCAGTTAAGTTTGAAAAATTTAACAACACCTGTACTGATGAAAATGTAACTTGCTTATTAAAAACAAACTTTTTTTGCAAAATGATTATATTATTTAGTTTTGCTGAAGTTATTGCTGACATTTTTTCTATATTTACAAACTCTATAATCAGATAAATTTTGCAAACTAATACACTTCTTCGGGGTGTAATTATATCTTTAATTTAATTTAACTTTATAGGACTTCATGGTAAATATTTTTTAAAGTTTTTTTCCCTTTTTAACAGCGAAGAATAAATTGTTAGGATTTCATACACTTGAGTATACAGCATACAACCGTCGATGCGTAATTATTTCATTCTGCAGCCAGATTGGAACTTTTAGAAGGTTTGGCCTTGACCGATTTGATTCTCGTAAATGCAGCGTGAAATGGAAGTTGGCTTCTGGTATATATCTATAATTAGAGAATATATAAGCAATAAATATTATATTTTTATTAAAAAGGTACTTGGTGTATTAATCATTAAATTGTTTATAAAATAGAGCGAGTATCAACGGGGATGGGTATGAAGGAAGTAGACTTATATTTTTTAACATGCTTAAGACAAACTCGATTAACCAATCAAAAGTCGGGCTTATGAGTTCGAAGATAACTTCAGTGTAGGATGTTTGATGGCTACACAAGTTATGTAGAATTTCACCTCAATGCTAATAATGTGTTAGGTTCATGATATTCTTTGATCGTGACTCAATAAACTAACATAAGAATGTAAAATATCAAGATGAAAGCAGGCGATATGTCTACCAACAAAGCTCTCTACGCCCTATATAAATATCAGTGAGCATTGACCATGATTTCAAAATGTTAAAGCCAGACAAGTTTGCAGGGGGAAGAGGAGTGGAAAAGGTAGAGGTGATGGCAAGTAGTGAAACGGTTGTAGATGGGTGGGGGTATAAATATGCAGCTTCAAGCAAACATATATACATACCCATATATCCACACACGTACATACACATATATGCATTTACACTTATCCACAATCATATGACATGCATACACATATATACAGATATTTACGGATCCATATAGACACACACGCATACCCCCCACACACATATATACACACACACACACACACACACACACACACACACATATATATATATATATATATATATATATATATATATATATATATATAATGAAAATGCCACGTATACTTTCTTAATATGTATATATAGAAAAAGTTTCAAATTAAAAATTATAATGTTTTATTTTATGAAAGTATTTATTTATTTATATATATATTTGATATTTCAAATTGTCCTCAATTTTTCATCAGAAATAACTGTTTGTTACAAATAAATTAAAATTACTGTTTGTTGGCAAGTAGCGTCCTTCGAGAGACTCGGACGTCACGTGATATGGAACGTCACTGTTCAGATATTCCTAACTTAAATCTAACTGTCATAAATATTTTAAAAAATATTTTTTACTATATCTAAAGAAATTGCTTAGCTATTGAAATATTTATAAAGATTTAAAACACCTAAGTCCCTATTCAACCCTAATTTATGTGTATTTAATTTTAAAATCAATATGTTTCTTTTTTTCTGCGTGTGAATGTGGAAGTAAAATCGGAATCTATTAATAAACATTTGCAGTTTTCTAATGTGTGTCCTGATTGATTGTAGTGTTTAGCTATGGGGGAATAAGGGTTGTTTTGACGTATTGTTTGTTTATGGTTATTAAAACGAAATCTAAAATTGTTTCCAGACTCACCAATATATCCACTATTAGGACATAAGTTGCAGAATAAATAATAGATTACGTTATGGGTATCGCAGGTGAGGTTAGGTGGCTGTATCCTGATATTGGTGTTGGGTACGTAAAAATGTATTAGCTATTACTAAATGTTTGCAAACTAAGCAACGAGGTTTGTTACATTTGTAATTTCCTGTTTGGTTTCTATTGTTTAGATATTTGGTAGAGGTGAGGATAGCTGATAAGTTAGGTGATTGTTTCATTGCATTTATGGGTGGTTTATCGAAAATGTCTTTGATCTTGTTGTCTAATTGGAGGTTCTTGTAATCATTTTTAAATTGTGAATAAGTGTGTGGGAATATTGATTGTGGTTAAAACCATGGGAATCCGATTGTTGTTTTTATTTTCTTGTATGTGAGAAGTGTGTTACGATTTATCAGGATAGTTTTATTTAGTGCTTCTTTTATTATTTTTATTGGGTATTTGCATTTTAGGAATTGTTTTGTTAAGGTATTAATAGTGTATAGAAAATCTAAATGGTCTGAGCATATGCGTTTGGTTCTAAGAAATGAGCTGTATACAATAGATTTTTTTAATTTAAAGGGATGACAGCTGTTAAAGTGCAGGAATTTATGTTGGTTTGTGGGTTTGTTGTATAGACTGGTAGAAAGTGTATGTTTGTTTAAATTTATCATAACGTCTAAGAAAGGGATGGATGTGTATGAGTGCTCCATGGTAAATTTAATTGTATCGTGGAAATTGTTGCAGAAAGTGAAAAAGGTTTTTAATTTTTCTGATCCATGAGTCCATAATAAAGAAAATGTCATCAATATATCTAAAAGTAATGTGATGGTTTATATTCTGAATTGTCTAGTATCTTCTTTTCTAGAATGTGCATAAAGATATTAGCATAACTAGGTGCCATTTTGTGCCCATTGCTGTGCCACTAATCTGTAAATAGTGTTTGTTGTTGTATTTAAAATTATTATGTGTTAAGATGAACTTTATTAATTGGCATATATCTGTAATTTGGTAGTTAGGTAATTTTTTTGTTACTAAGGAACTCATAGCAAGCTGATACTCCTTCAACATGTGGAATGTTCGTGTAAAGGGACGAAACATCCATCGTTACTAGGATTGTATCATGGTGGACTAAGTTAATGTTTTGTAATTTGCTGAGAAAGTCAGTAGTGTCTCTAATATAACTAGGTATGTCAGGCAATAAAGGTTTTAGGATATTGTCTATGTACCCAGATATAAGTTCTGTGAGGGGTGCCATTGCCTGATATTATGGGTCTACCAGGTGGCATGATTTTAAGGGTTTTTGAAATTTCATAGATGTTCCTTCATTATTTGATTGTGTAATTTGATGTGGGTCGGATGAAAAAAGTGTTAGGGTGTTTTTCTGAAATGATTTTGGGGAGTTTATGTAATTTTGGGATAGTGTAGAAATGTTGCTGTTTTAGGGTTCTCAGGAATAAGAGATTTTATGGTATTTTTTATGTTGTAGTTCAGGTTCTGAGTGAGAAGTGATAATTCTGTTTTGAATGTGCTAGTTGGGTCTAGAGGTAAGGGTACATAGAATCTGTTATTTTGAAGTTGTGATTCTGCTTCTTTAATGTAGTGGTTAGTGTCTAAGATGGTTATAGTTCCGCCCTTGTCGGCTGGTACGATAATTATGTCTCGGTTGTTTTTAAGAGTATAGATGGCTTGGTGTTCTATTTTGGATAAGTTGTATTTTTTATCTGGTGTCCTTTATAATTTTTAATTTGAAACTTTTATATATATATATATATATATATATATATATATATATATATATATATATATATATATATTTCATACAATAGAAATTAAGATTACATGTAGGTGATGAACATTATCACTTTGTAAACTGAGAAAATTTGCAAAGCGTTTTTCGAACCAGTCAGCGATGATAAATTATTGAAATAGAAATGGCCAGACAAAAGAAAGAAAGAAAGAAAGAAAGAAAGAAAGAAAGAAAGAAAGAAAGAAAAGAGAGAAGGAAGGGAAGGATATGAAATGAAGGGAACAAAAAGAAAATACCAAGTAATGAATCTGGATAGAGAAGAAAGAAAGAAAGAGAAAAATGAGAGGGACCATGACCTATTTATTTTAGACACAGTGGAAATCTGAAAGTATTTTTGACTTAATGAAACCTTCTTAATCAATTAACAAAATTAATATTATATTCAAGAATAATAAAACTATTTATATGAAAGAGAGATAATTCAAAATTAAAGGTATATTAAAATATATCAGAAAAATAATTTAAAATATATCAGAAAAAAATTAAAAAAAATTAAAATAATATAATGAAATGGTTATATTTTTCTTTGGATGAAGTATCTCATTTAACATCTATATTTAAATCAACATATTTTAAAATAAGCATATAGTAAACAATTCCCCTCTACAAGGATGAAACAGTTAATATTTATCCTTTTATATATAGTATAATCAAACAAGGAAAAGATTAAATATAAGTAAATTTTTACACTTAAAATTAGAAATTTTATGATAATATAAAATAAATAATAAAATATAAATATATAAATTTAATTAATAACTTAATAGAAAAAATTAGAAATAATACACAAAAAAAACTCTTTAATTATAAATAAATTATACAATAATAATAAGGAATGAATGAATTTTTAAATGTCGACACCGAAGTAGATTTAAAATTATCTCACCATTGCACTGCGAATTCTGCTTCCCCTCCGTCCTTTCATGTATCCTTCCAAAATTGTTCATCATTAAAACATTACTGAAATAAGTTTTATCTGTCACTAAATTACTGTTAATACTTGATGGCCAAGATTAATATCTTTAATATTACTCTCATTGGCATTATGTTCCTATGCACTTAGTATAATATGTCTTAAATTATTTCTTTAATTTTATTGATTTTAATTGATTATTTTTTTTAATCTTGAATTATCATTACCACTCTGTATTTATATTGTGAATAGTGATGATATTTCCCTCTTTTCTTGGATTCATTTTTGTATTTTTTCTTATTCTTCTTTCTGTCTTATTACATTCTAATTTTGATAATTTTTAAATAGGTTTCCACATGTTTTCCAATGTTTTTTTCAATCTGTATGTGTAGTGTATATATATATATATATATATATATATATATATATATATATATATATATATATATATATGACATATTTACAATTAATCAATATGTCCCTTTATTTTTTCAATTTATGGTAATATTATATAAAGTGTTAATACATGGGATAATTATTAATTATATTATATAACTTTTATGATAAATTATTGTTATGTAACATAATTATGATATAAATATAGGTTCAATTTTATATACTTATTTTAATTATTCATGAAGTAGTTAGACATTTATTAATATTGTAGTTTTATTTACTATTTTGATATGTGCTTTATATATTAATATCTAACATTGATATATACTACTGAGAAGTATTATACTGATATAGTATTATTTAATATGATGGACTGGCATTTGAACATTTATTTTAGTATGAGATATTGCTCTATATGTTCATGTCTTATTTATTTATTATTAGAGCTTTATCCATGTCATATTTAATATTTTCTCTATTATTTTAATATTAATTTTTTAATAAAATTAATATATTTATATTATATTAATAGCAGCATGGTCCAGCGTTGCCCGTGCTTGATTCAAAAATCGTACGACACATACAGCAATCGCTATCACTTGACTTAAAATATTTTTGCCCTTCCTTGCCTTTAAAGTAGTGCCCTTTGCCGTGCTGATGTTGCTACATGCCTTACTTCTTGCCTATCTCACACTGCGAATTTTTTTTTCTGAGGTCTATACTAAATATTAAATCTGTTACGAAAATGAACTAAACAAAATGAACACAAAACGATCAGCTTTAAAAAAGGACTCGTAACTGGAAAAACCGAATGAAAAAAGAACAACAAATACT